>VHKM01001230.1:0-129631 GCA_007210695.1 Neogobius melanostomus | reverse complement strand
TAACGCCCTTCTTGCACTGAGGTTTATGTGTCAGTCGCCACTGAAAAGAGTTTTGCTCAGTTCCTCTACAGTCCAGTGGCAGTGGAGTGAGTGGGCGAGGTGTTGTCCATGATGGAGGTGAGCCTGGCAAATACCCCTTCTACCTCCTCCACAGAGTCCAGGGGTCATCCCAGAACGTCAGCTGGCCCTCCTGACCAGGCTTGTTCAGTATTGTTTTGTCCTCTTCTGTGCTGTCCGGGGCCAGCACACGACAAGCGTAGTGTGAGAGCAGAGGCACCACCAGGAAGTCATAAAAAGTCCTGAGCAGAGGCCTGCTCGTACGATACCAATTTAAGGTGTATTGGTTGTTTTTAAATTGCAGTTACGTCTGAGCCCAGCTTATCGGAGTGAGCTTTTGTCGATCTAACTCTCCATCCAGCTCCTTTTGGATTTTTCCTAAACGTTGGCAAAAAAGGAGAAGTGATAGAGCCTTCTCTGTGGGATCACCCCACAACTATTGGAACATTCTTCCTCTGTCTGTCATGTCCTCTCAGTCTTTGTGACCAGTTCTACACTTCAGGGTCTACACTTGAAAACACCACTTGTTGCCTGCTTTCATCAGTGGATTAACCTTTTTATTATGGTTGTTTATGTTTATTTATATGTGACATATTTTTAATTGTTACGCACTGTGTACTGCACATTTAAACAAATTCAGCTTTGAACAATACACATAGAATTCTATTGAATACAATTTTGCAATTTACAATGCAAAGTCAGAAATACCTTTCTTATGGCGGAACATACTTTCAGTCGATCACCACAAAAAGCTCTTTCTTCACCAATCTTTCATCTGACGTCGACGTTTCAAGGCGTCCATAAGCATTTACACAGCATGTTCGGAGACGGTCATAAACTTTGGGATGGACCGACGCTTCGTACTGTGTCCTCTTCTATCAGGTCAACATGGCGACGTCTCATCCTGGAACAAAAACTGTAATAAAGAAATTACATTAAAAAGACACTGTTATCACTCTTCAGAGCAATGGTCTATGTCAGACACTTGTAAACAACAAGACATGATTAAAGGCTCAGCAACAATTTCTTAAAACCAAAGTTCATTAATATTCTTTCATAAAGCCTATTATAACACATGATTTTTTATTTGAAAAAGTACAAATGGATCTTTACAAATATTAAAAGGCAACCTGTGGATTATTTTCATCCACGATTTTTTGAGACTCATGTGAGATTTCTCAAACGATGGACCCCACGCGAATTGATGGGAAATATTGCCATGTCTCCCATTTCTGCATCTCCTACAGAACAGTAGAATTTTAAATGAATAAGCATAAAAAAATAACATAAAAAATACAATTAATTAATTCTACAGTAACTAAAGGTAACATTAACCGTGGTGGTAAATTACTGTCATATCTCCTTTTTCATTTTTTTCTTGTTTGCTAGAAACCTTATTACACAACATGAATTTCTATGTTATTCAATCCCTTACTCTGGTTTGGGTGTTTCATAGTTAATAATGTCTATGGGTTGTTTCATTTTTCATTGGCTGCCGCCCACCACATACCTTCAGCAGTGGCACGTTAACAATGGAAGTAAAATGTTTGTAGGCCACGCACATTGTTATTTTAACCTATTAATACAACATATTTTAAAAAATTATATAAATTATATGCCTACTTTGGAGTACTTGTTCTTACATTTGTAGGCCATCGAATACTGGGCATATTTAGATATTGGTTCATGCGTTCTTCTGCATTTGTGGCATCTCTAACTTTTTTGCCAGAAGCCCGTATTTTTGCATGAGCGCATTCAGTCTCTTCGAGTCCGTACCCAGCACTCGAGTGAGCTCGCCATGCGTCGTGCCATTTTTTCTCTTCTATACAGTTCGAATAAGGAAGAACTTATTAGCTAAGCGGTAATAAAAAAAAAAAAGCGGAAAATGCCAGTCGCGAAGAGGTGAGACGGGGTACGTCTTGCTGACCCATCAAAATGCAATAGCTGCAAGCCAAGACACAATTGATTGCGAAAGTGGAACTTGTAAATGATCCAGGGACAGTCTCTTCTTCTATTACGCCTACGTGAAACGAGGCTAAGGTCTGACTCACGATCAGGAGCGAAAGCAAGTGCTGCTGAAGAGGAGCATTGCATTTAATCAGACTTTATTGGCGCTTCTGAATGATTATACATGTAGGGGTCTTTTTTAAATATGATTGTAACATCGTAAAGGGTCTAAATTGATTGTAACCAAATTATTTTTTCATTTAATTTTTTCAACTCATGATTGTACAAAAATACGATCGAAGATTCGTTAAACGATATTACGTCATGTCCATTCAAGAGGGCGAATCGACTCCACAAAAAACAACACTGAGAAAGAAACGACAAAATCAGTAAGTATTTTTGTTTGTTATTTTTTCTTTTCCGTAAAAACGGCATGTATTGGTTTCTTATGTATGTATGCGTGTTAAAAATGTCCAAATCACTTTAGAGATATCTGTTACGGCCGATACCACGTGAATACGGTATGTAGTGACAATTGGTCTACACTTGTGTGGATATGGATTGTAGCCTAAGTCTATGATTGTTATTCAATTTTCAGCTAAAATGAAGAAGGGCAAAAGCATGCAGCCTGCAGGTAATAAGCAAGCCATACACTTCTTATTGGTCTACTAATTACCCCTACACCACCTTATTACACAAGTGACATTGCCATTACACCTCGTCTATTTCAGACCTAAGTGTTGAAACATCTAAAATATTATTATTGTAAATATACATAATGTTTAATATTTTCTATTTTTTAGCTGCCAATATCAAATCTTCATTGGAGATTTCCCACCTCACAGATGAGGTGAAATTCCTTCAACACTGCATTGAAATTATGCAGCTAATGATCAGCCAGGTAACAAAAACAAATTGCTTTGGTGAACATACACACATTTTGTCTGTAGGCTGTTCAAAGCTATTTCGTGCCTCTATGTTGTATACACGTATAAAAAAGCCTGTGGGTACTTTAGTTATTTTCAATAAACCATGTTATTTAGGCGACCTTGAGTGCTTAGAAAGGCGCCACCCAATTACAATGTCTAAAATTATCATTATTAGTGTTACCATTACGTGTCTTGTAACTGACACATGTCCATGGTTACAAGGCAAATATTAATTAATTCCTTCAGCTTCTTGGTGTAAGCTAATTCATTCCTTTTATGGAAGTATGGATGAGAGCCTTTAGGCAATGGGTCTCTGTTAAGTAAAGCTAAACATACCAGGGGACAACAAGCAACCGGATAAAACAGATTCAGATTTTGAATGGTACTTGTTCTTGTTATTGGAAAAAATACAACAATAGGGCAATTAAATACATGAAAACTTTAACATACATAACAGCATTCAAATTATACACAATGAAAAGAAATAAATTACTTTACACACGTTCAGTGCCACCGCCGGGCTGTTAATCATGAAGTCCATGGATCATGGGTCATGTGCTTCTTGGGGACAGGTCATGTTTGTTAATGTTTGTTATCTTATTGGGAAAAATAACTACTTTTTCATTAGTCCCTAATAAGCAGACCCACAAAATGTTGGGAAAGTGAGGGATGACCAAAAAAAGCGTTTTGATACTTTTGGACTCAAACTGATGAAGAGGAAAAACCCCAAGCCAAAAAAGAAGAAGTCACGATAAAAAGAAAAAGTCAGATAAAAGAAAAGTTCAGATAAAAGAAAAATAAGAAAACACCACAAGAAACACAAAGAAAATAAGTAATTCTATATTTATTTAATGTTTTTGTACACTTATGTCTGAGCCTGGCCTTTTCCAGCTCCTATGCGAGAACTTGTCTATTAGTTGTCTAATTTTAGTTTTTGTTTTATGGTTATGGGTATTTCAAATAAAATGTTCTTCTAAGTGTCTCTGTTGTTTAATTGTATGATTATATATAAATATATTATTATTTATTTATTTCATTCGGCTGAATACTGAATACAATTTAGTGATGGCAAGTGATGATAGAAAAAATAAAATCACTTTTATAATTATTATTTTAAGGCAACTATAGGGGCAGGTGGCACTAAACCCCTGAACACAAACACAATTGTATGGAATATATGCAATGTGTGGCGAGTGGAGTTACTCTACAAAACGGTGACACAGTGCTACTGGAGCATACACAGAGCCGTAGATGACAATATCATTCTTCTGTTGACGATGAGAGCCAGATGAATATTTGACATCAGTCGAGGCCTTGGTACTTCTCCTGCTAGAGACACATAAAGGTTTATAATACCATTGCGTTCAATGTTTCCCCGTCACAGTACGATGAGTGTGACACATTCAACGGGCGATGGTGCACACGGTTAGTGCTCGTGCTTCACAGCTACAAGGTCCGGGTCGATCCCACGGACGGGGCCTTTCTGTGTGGGAGTTTGCATGTTCTCCCCGTGTCTGCGTAGGTTTCCTCCGGTACTCCGGTTTTCCCCTACCACTAAAAACAGATAAAATAGGCCAGGATGAATGAGAGTGTGGAGAGTGCGCATGGGGCAACGGATTGCAAAATTTAGCCCAAGGCTACAATCGGTGTGGGCTTGTTACATGATGAGACCCAGTATGTTTCATTAACATGCACTGTTCCCGACCAAATAAACCAATAATATAAGCGTTGATCAACTGCTTATACTCACAGATGAGCTGAAGATCCTCAGATTCTCAAAACACATAACTCTCACTGTCAACATGCAACAGATGTTATTACCTGTAATGAACACACACAAACCATACTTAAAAAGAAAGAAGTTCTGTACAGTATTTTATAACCAAACCAACAAACAATGTTGGGATAGCGTATTACAAAGAACAAGTAACCAAAATATTAAAGTTTGTAAACTAAGGAACATAACATATTACTTCAAAACAAATACATGACTTATTTGTCATTAAGTTACTCGAGTTAAAAAGCGCATTTACGTAATGGTTTGTATAATAAAAGTTCTACACTGGTGATTAAGATACTAACGTCATGAAAAACAAAACATGGATGTTTGAGATGTGAAAAGGCAAAGGAAAGACATTTTTGACTGCCCACTTTTGCTTAGTGGCATTGATAATATTTTTGGGTTCTAGTGTTGTGTACATTGTTATGAATGGCGTGAGTGGATCCTTGCTGTAAAGCGCTTTGAGTGCCTAAGTAGGTGGAAAAGCGCTTATAAGTTGAGACCATTTACCATTTCTATTTTCCCAAAAGTCACTCAAAGTAGTGTAACTTCAGCTACCTTTTAAACATAAATATGTAGATCAAACATATTTTAAAAAAAAGTTACATACTAATATTACTAATACCATTTTAAGTTAATTGGACGAGCACTTTTAAAAAACAACAATTACAAAAGGCACAAAGACCAATGACCTAAACATAACTTTTAATCATTCCTGTTAAATTTGGTATAGAAGCAGTAGATTTCTGGCTTGTATGGATGGTTGACTAGTACTTTCAATTGCTTTTATGAACTTGTGTTTATTTTGCACTGAAACCTGTTCGAACGAAAACACTACAGTTATTTCTTATAAATGGCAAAAATAAAGTTTGAAACAACCACATTATTAAACAATACAGCCAGCAAGCCATAGCAGTGCTGATTCACTGTTGTGTAATGGAAAGTCAGTGTCACGGTTTGTTAGAGATGACTATTAGTTACTTAACTTACTTACTTTAAATTGATTTAATAGCAAATGGCATGTCTACTGCAGACAGAGTGGTAAAGATCCTCTTGAACCAAAGAGGGTGAGAAGCACTACAGCAACTTCCGGAGATGACTAGGAAACAGTCCCTTCTGTAACAATAATCATCATCTCGTTAGAACACATCTATTGTGCAAAACACAGAAAATAAATCACATACAAATACATACTACCACAACACTTACATTAGAATATCATGACAAAGTTCTTTTATTTCTGTAATTCAACTACAAGTCAAACGAATATATGATACAGATCCTCATTACATGCAAAGTGACAGTGTTCAAGAATTTATTGTATAATTTGGATGATTATGGCTTACAGTCCATTTAAAAAATATTATAATGTTATGAGATTTAATTTGGTTTTTACAAGCTGAGCCATAATCATTTAAATTTATAACAAAAAAGGCTGTACATTCTCACTTTGCATGTAATGAGTCTTATATAGTTTCACAGTTTTAAGTTGAATAACAGAAGTGAAAGCACTATTTTTTCATTTGATATTCTAAGTAAAAGCGACGAGCACCTGTTAGGGAAAACGGCATTTGTTTCAATAGTTTCGTACACAAAAACCATTTGAAGTTCAACATAATTCTTGGATTTATATCAATTTCCTTGAAAATAATTGAAAAAAAAATGCTATTAAGATTAATATTTACAAGACACAGTGTTATTCTTAGCATTTAAAAAGTTCAATAAAAAATAAAGTTTATGAAAATACCTTTTTGCAATCAATCCATTTCATTGTTCTATCCCACTCGATTTCAATTCCTGTATACTGATTGATCGAGTGAGTATGACATACAACCAATAAATACATTAACATTGTAAAGCTACTATTTAGCTCCTTTACTCATACTTTTGTCCAATAATTCCCATTAATACCAACCACAATCATTGTAAGTCAGCAACATTATCCTCTATCAATTATTTAAGGACTTAACCACAATCGTCCAGAGAGCGAAGAGATAGCAGCGGCGCTTCGAAGAACACACATGTATCATGAGGATTTGAGCGATTTTACTTGACTTCTACAATCTACAGTCTAAATCACCATGATATGCATTCAAAGGGACATCTTGCCTCCAAACTACATAAAAAAGTTTCAAGTTCACCAAAAAATAAAGTTAAAAACTCGATGTTCAATTTTTTAATTGTAGTTCATCTCGTTCCAACGGTGCCACGAAGTCCAGTGGGTAACGTACTTTCAAAAGTTAAGTCGTGACGTTAACTCGTTACTCCTCTGGAAAAGTAGCTCATAACTTACTGTGCTACTTATTATGAGGTACGCGTTAACTACTCATGCGTTACCAATTATAAAACTTATCGATCATTTTTTTAAGAAAGAGGGATGCTCTGTACAGACCGATAGAACTAACTGTTCAATCCTAGCACAATAAATTCCACTTCTGAAGCTTTATTATATGCGACAAATGACAGCTAAAGGCAACAATAATGAGCATGTCTAGTTCTACAGCTTAGCTTCGTTCGTAAACAGTTTGGCTATGTAAGAAACGGCAAAGGAGCTGTTTATGCTTTCAAAGTGCATGAATTGGTAAATAATTAAACACAAACATACTCCACTCAACTTGCTTGAAGATTGTACAGCTTTCCTCAAAACCACATGACCAGCTGCGAGTTTTTACGTTGAAGGGCCGATGCTGCCAAAAGCTACGAGTTGTTGTCGGAGGCGAGGGATAGCTTCCGAGTTTAGGCTTCGCCGCAGTGCGGGTATGTCCTTTTCTCCAGTAAGTTCAAATAATGTAAGTACATCCACAATGAATGGAACCCATTGAATTATATTAGAGAACGCGCTCGGTGAACACTGCCATAAGTTGATTGAAAGTGATTGGAGACACCAGTCGCTTGCGCGAGCAGCACTGGCAGTACCGAGAAGAAAACGAGTACGAGTAGGGATTCAGGGCGAAAATAACGCGTTACTGATTGAAAAAGAAAATAATTACTTTATTAGCTGCAAATGCAAAACTAACGCGTTACTCGGAAAACGAATCTGATACTAAAACGCGTTACTGGTGCGCGTTAAACCACAACACAGTGTTTAACATAAATATGCCGACTTGTATGTTATAACAATTAGCAACAGACATTTATTGTGTAAATATTAATATGACTAAATTGCTCTTTTGACCGGGCACCATGCAGCCACATCTTCAGAGCAAACAGACCATATAATACATCCATGAAACAGACGGAGCAAATGTTGTTAAAAAAAACCTAAAGATACACATAGGTTTCACATAGTTAAAACTATGTGAAAAATTGTCTATTATATACATATATATAGCTGCTGCCTTTTTTATTGTAATTTTATATATTTATTATTATTATTTTCTATTTCGTGCTGCTTAGATTTTCCTACACAGCAGTCATTGTATGGCCTTTTGATTAAGACACATTGTCAATTGACTTTGCAATAAAAAAAATAAAACAAAATGTAAAAAAATCTGTTTCCGGTATCAGGTGTGTTGTGGGCGTGCTCCCCAGGCCGTTTCTGGCCATGCAATTGGTTGTTGACCAGGGGACGTCAAGCGTCAGTGATAGTTGCTTCCCTCTGCCCTGGCTGTGCAGACATAATTCAATGGTGCAGACTGTCGTCGTCATGCAGTGTGAAGGTAAATCTACCTTTAATGTTCTAATTTCACCCGATAATTTATTAAAATCTTATATATAATATGACATACCGTACACGTGTGGAAAAGTGCACTTTGTCTCCATGGATAAAGAAATGTTGTAACGATTAGCCTTTGCTTTTACAGCCTCGCCACGTGCTACCAGGGCGGAAGAGAAGGAGAAGGAGGAGGACGACATGTAAGTTACAAAAATATTTTAATAATAATAAAAAAAAAAAAATAATGGATGCGTTTTTCGGTTAACAAGTGGTCATATTAATTAAAACAGGGTCCAGGAGCCTGGACTTCATTTGGCCAATGAAAAGGACGCAGGCCCATCTCAGCAGACACACACGACGGCAGGTATTGCATTGCTTGTTATCGGTCCAAAGTTAGGAAACACTTGTCATTTAAGGAGTTAACTTTATTCTCAGACAATTCACAGAGTAAATTCTCACTGATAGAAATTTTGTGGTTTTTGCTATGGGGATTTATGGATGTAAAGCTTTCAAACGAGCCCTCACACATTACTCTGCGGGAGTTGCAATTAAGATACAAACTCTGAAGTTGCCCAAGTTGCCCAAGTTACTGGTAACGTTTGTAAAATGTTTTTTGTTTTTACAAAATCTTCATTATAAGCTTTCACATGAGCCACCCTAGGCCGTAGGAAAGCCCTCTAGCTTGAAAGTCGAAATGGGTCACTCAACATAATATATTAGTTGTTTTACAAATAACATCGGAGTGATATCACTTTTTTTCCGTCATTTATATGACATTGTGATACAACTTACCAATATGTTGTTGATTGACCACCTATAATCTTAAACGTGTTTGATTAGGCTGAGGAACATGTGAAAGCTTTGAATGAGGGCATTACTTGGTTCTAAAGTGCTTTGCAAAATTTGCCAGTAATGTGGACGACTTTAGAGTTTTGCCCTTATGACCCTGAATGTTATATTGCAACTCAAGAAAGGTCTTTCGGGACATGTGAGCTTGTTTGAAATGTTGAAATCCATTGATTCCATAACAAAAAAGTGTACATCCCTGATACTCTACAATGTGAGTCGCTTTGAAAATAAAATTAATTCCTTAAATGAGAAGGATATTTACAAACATTTGACCGGTACTTTACATGACAGTGTCATTGAGATGATAGAAACTTTAAGTGGGCCACAGGTAATATGAGTGTGCTGTTATAACAGAGGCCAATAAAGTAATTTTAATGTCAAAACTTATTTACACTGCAGTGCACATTTGTCTGTAAGCGTTAAAAACATCTTCTATCCCCTCCCCTATCTACACTTTTCTGTAGTCAACTGCCTTCTTTTTTGTGCCTCTGAATTAGGAAAGATGAGCTGTGGGCACAATTTCACAATATGCACTCCAATTATTTAACATTATGTTGTAAGCCACTTTTTGGGGCACCAGCTCTCATTTGTATCATCTTTGGCACACTTTTGGCTGTGCCAGTGCTTCATGACCTCCGTTTTCTAAGGGCGCAATTAGTGTATTGCTTAAATATTAGATTACCCTTACCACACATATTGTGTAGGGCTGCAACTAACGATTATTTTGTAATCGATTCATCTATCGATTAATGTTATGATAAATTGATTAATCGCTTGCCTGTGAATGGTGTAGGCACTTTTTATTTTTTCTCTATATTTTTTTTTTAGCACATAAAGCTAAAGTGGCGCCGCTTGAGGATACATAGATGCAGTAAATGTTTGTTGGAGGCTCTTGGCGCTAATTCTGCTTTCTGATTGGATGAAACGCAGACAGATATTCATGAAATTTACAATGTACAAAACACTACATACTATAACTATAAAAAAAAGTAGGTTTTCATAAAAAGTACTACATTATCATGTCATTTTTGCTCCATTTAAGTGTGTGAACACGAAAACAATTAATCGATTACTGAAATATTGGTCAACTATTTCAATAATCGATTAGTCGTCGATTAATCGATTAGTTGTTTCTGCCCTAATATTGTGTGCATTTTTGCTTTTGTCTTTCAGTCTGTTTCTTTTATTTTTGTTTTTATAATTTGTTTGTATTTGCAGAATTAGCTCCAACAGCAGTCCTCAAAATTAAAGACTTGCAGAAACAAAAGGTGGAGTTGGAAGAAATGAGAAATAACTTAAGGAAGGAACTAACAAGTGTTTTTGCCAGAAGGCAAAAGATTCTGCAGTCCCAAAGCGGACACAAAGTAAGTCTGTACAATATTTCTCAGAATTATTTTGGCACATGGGCCAAATGCTGCTGCTATGTACTAGTCTTAGAAAGATGCACATTATCTCAGACTATAACATTGCTTAAAGGCTTTGTAGTTTTTACATTTTATTCTTTAAATTATTCTTTCTGTATTCTATGCAACTGAAAATAGAAAGGACACATGGCGTACTACCTCCGGAAACGGTTATGTAGCCGGCTACTCAGGGAAATGTTGAGAGCTCTGTATTTTGGTCAGTTTATTTTACCACGTCCGTTAGCATTTCACAATCAAATATTGCAAATTATGAACAATCCAGATGTTTTCGGCTGTTGTCAACCCATCAACCTCATTGTTGTCAAAGCATGATTAAAAGTTATTAATGAAGTATTTATATTAAAATTAAGATATAAAATTGGCTACTGATCCAAATTTTCAAACATTTTCATTATTATTTTTTATGCTTATTGTGGGTTGAGTACACATGTAATGGCCAATAAACCATCTAATTTTTGTATTATGGGACAAACCACAGAAATTATATAAATACCATGAAATGGACATTACCTTGCCACAGCAGGCAGTCTACACCATTTTGTGAGAAAAAGCTATATTTACAGGTCTGTGAAGCCGTTTGCGATCTTAGGTGTGCATTTGTAGGAACATGCATAGATACTAACAGTTTATTTTTGGAGGAACCTGCCACGAAACACCCTTTCGCCATGTTTTCTGCATAAGGACCTCTCGTCCACTAGAAACCACACTTAATTGGTTGCTTCGTGTTGCTATGTGTGACGGCACAATGTGTGTCCGTCTTCGAGAATGAGAGAGGCAGAATTGATCATTACTCATCACTAAAAGTAGGAGTAACTGTGATTTTTGTGTTTTGGAATTTGTAGACACGTTAACCACTTCGGATAGTGACGGTGAGAGTTCTGCCTCTCCTCATCTGCACATCCTCCTCATCCTCCTCCTCCTCCTGCTCCTCCTCCAACTCCTCTTCCTCTTCTGAGGAAAAAGGAAAAAAGAAAAAGAAGGGACACAAAAGAAAGCTGGACCATCACAGACAACGGAGTAAGTTCAATTCAGGGAGGCGCGTTTAATTCATAAATATAAGTGAATGCATTCGATTTCCTGATTCTGTAAAAAAATACATAAGACAAGTATCACCAATGGAAAGGAGAAATGTCTGTAATGAGCTTAAGTACCCAGACTTGGGTGAAGTTTGCATTTTATCTGCTAATTTGCGAGTAATGGCACAGCCTTTACCCTAAACACAATGCCATGTGTTATAATTTCTCTACAGTCTGTATGATGTCCAAATATTGGACAAAAAATACCATCTTTGTTTTGATAGCGACTTCTCACCATTGTCTTGTGTCATCGTTTGAAAACATTTTATAAATTTATGCAGTATTACTCATTTCCAAACTGCAATATACGCATTTTTTATTTTGTTGTGAGTACAGATTGAGCAATGCACACCATGTGCTGGTTATAGCGGCCCTCTAATGTAAGTTTATGTATTTTTTTTTTTTACAGTGGCGAACCCGTCTCAGGTGGTGGCCCGCTATAAGCGTATCCTGAAAACATATAAAAAAGTGAAGTCAGCATCGGAGGCCTTAAGGAGGCACTCGGTCGACCCTGGCTCCTTTAAACTAACCAGCATAATTGCTGAGGTTTGTTGGTTTTTGTCTTTTTTCTTTTTTTTTTTTTCATAATTATGTTCTTTTGAATTGTCATTCCATTAATCTTTTAAAAATGATTAACTATGTGAATCCAGTACATGTATTCATAAGATCTTACATTTGAGCAATATTTTTAAATACATTTTTAGTCAACTAGTTATGCATATACCCGAAAAGGCATCTTGGTTTAGACATAGTTTAGTCCATGGTTTGATACACAATCGCAATTATCTTGCATTGTATCCAACAAACTCCAAAAATATGATATGTCTCTACAAAATAATTGTGACCTGAAGGTGTTAAAGTCACATGAGTGAGATTGACCAAAGTTGGACATTTCATTAAAATGTATTATTAATTAATTGCCCAGAGCTAGGTTCAGTCAGTGTAGCAGGTTTTTATGCTCCTCTGTAACAACCGATTTAACAATTAACACAGTGCATTCACTACTAACTTTATTGTGATCACCTTCTACTTAAAAGGACTGTTGTTTTTTTTCTGGAGTGAGCCATGAAGTTTTTCCCACTAAAACGAAGCCTCCTCCATTCTCTCCTCAGTTTGTCTGCGTATGGTATATACAGGTTTTCCACGTGGCATTTAAATGCATAAACGTAATAAAATGAATTTTTCCACAGTTAAGGCCTTGCAAGTAATTAGAAAGCATTAAATATGATTCCAGAACTCAAACATATATTGTAACACAGTCATTGATCAACTTAATGTAGTTGCGTTAAAATACCAAATGTGTGGTTCAAAAGACAATTGCAGTGTTAGCTGAAATTTACCTTTTTTCCATTTTTATCTTACGGAATAAAGAAATTCAGCGGATATATTTTAAAAGCATTACATGTGACATGCATTACCTGCCTGTAAAAACCCTGTTGTACAAAAAAGTGTATGTTTTGTGTGTGTTTTCGCAGGTCCATATGGTGTCCAAAGAAATGGGGATGACCCCCCCCGAATTTAAACCGGGCATGACCCTCCAAAAGTTTACATGGGTCCTAAAGAAGTACTTAGACGACAATAGAGATCTCTGTAGTGAAGTGGAGAAACTAAAAAGAAAAGGAAAAACTTATTCCACTGTCATACAAATTGAGGCATTAATTTGTATGACAGTGGACGACAGTTGTGTCAATTTTTTATATGCCGCATTTCTGTTCGGCATGAATAAACAAACGAGGCATTATACAGTTGCCAGTTAAGTGTTAAAGTGAATTAATGTTCAAAAGTAGAATTTCATTAAAAAAATCTTGTAATTGTAGTAATTATTACCACGCCTGTATACTATTTTTTATATATATTATATTTTATATTATACTATATTATATAATATTTGTGTGTATATGTATATATAATATATATTTTTTTTGTATCGTGTGTGTGTGTGTGTATATATAAATAAATTAGTTCTAAGTTTCCTGACATGTAATGTGTTTGGTCAAGTTCTGTAAATTCATTAAATTAAATATTGAACTTCTTTGACTGATTATTCGTCTTGTTGAAGCAGAACTAAGTAACATTATTAGCACAATGTATTCTGTTCCGAGTCCGTGTGAGGGCCTAACAGGTGTTTATCGGATGATTATAGGGTGTGTCATCTCCCCCTGCTGTCTGTTCGGAATACAGCACTTGCAAGTTAGCTTACCTCAGTTTGGAATACAGTGTTTACTAAAATGGGTTAAACTTTAAAAAAAAAATAAAATAACGCAAAAAAAATACAAATTGAATGGAGTAAGATTGTAATGGGGGGCCACAAGATAATTTCTGATGGGTTCACAACATGCCCCCCGAGCCGGAGACATCTAGCAGTTCTCGTTCTCGCGGTGACAACCTGCTGCACATCCAAGACAACACTAATGTACGATCATCGTGAGTGCTCTAGGTGCGCACGGTCGTGTTCAGAAACATTTGTAAGGTTAATTACATGGCAGAGCCAGCGGGAAAAAGCAGAGAAGACCCTTGTCTGAGAATAAAAAGGTAACGTATATATCGGACCGTGAGGGAGCGGGCTCGCACGAGTCCATCTGGGGAAGGTATTGGTGAATGGAGAGAGCTCAAAGAAAGGTAAAGGTGCAAAACAGACATAGGCCATGCGATGTTGTGATTTCACCTGTAAATCTAAACTATGATGAGGTGTAATCGCTTGTCACAGGTGTGTGATAACTTTTAAGTGTCCCTTCTATCAACGTTATGTTGCGTTAGCCGTTTAGCTACCAGACGCTATTAGCATGCTGATTCTCCGGTGGATACACCGGTGTCGAATAGATATGAATGCAAAAGCGACATATTTATGCTTGCTACGATGCTGGCAGTTTGTCAAGTTGTGATTGTGATTGATCTAAGTGGTTACAGTGATTTGTAGGTGGCAGTTTAGCCATCGAGCGTGCAATATGGTATGAGTTCAGCAAGCAGAGCGTAAGTGGTATGTTTACTACTGTAAATGCCGAAGGACTGTCATAAATGACAAATTTTGAGTCCGAATATAACGGAAGAGTTACAGTTATGTTCGATTGTAATCGTTGCATACTGCTTGTAGTGTAGTAATTCAAATTTTCGCGGGAGGCTAACACGCATGTGCGTTTATGCATCCATCCATCGTGCTGGTATTATCTAAAATGTAGTGTGCTGAAATGTATTTTTGGAACAAAACAGGGAGACAAGAGTTGTGCGCAAATTAGTCATTTATTCACAGATAATCGAAGTAACACGGATTAAAGCTAACACAAATGAAGAGATACTGTGTGTGAGTCTGTGTTGTGTTGGTGTTGAGTTGGTGGTGTTCGAAGACCACGACCACAAGTATTGCCATGTAATACCCCACTCTGATCAGTAATATAGATAAGATCAACAAAAATACCATTGAATAAAAGTAGTGTTTAGAATTTTTTTTTAACGTCACTTTATTTCTTGACCGTAATTTACAAATGTATGCCGTTTCAAATTGTATTGACTACTCCATAAATATGTATATTAATATTATATTGTTCTTATCTTTACATCAATCTGCATCATGGGAGGTGGCGCAGATTGTAGAGGACGACGACAGCCAAAGGATGACATATGTACTTGGACATAGAGGCAGAGGGAGGACCGACCGTGTGCCACCTTTCATGCAATAGTACTGTGAGCGCACAGCACTGGAGCCGACATGTCAGCTGCACCCTGCTACAGCAAGTAAGGCATAAAAAACACAAACAGCGGAGACCATGTCTGTACACAGCAGACAGTAACTATGATTGTACCAAAGGCAATGATATGAGAGCGTAAACGAATTGGCTATGTAGAAACGCACAGAATATTCTTATAGTAGTGGTGTTGCCCAACTGGCTTCAGTCTGTGTTTGAAAGACCGCGTGTGAATGTGATCCAATGAACCAGTCAGGACACTTTACAAAAGTAGACCTCAGAATGCTCTGCGCGTTCTATCATTGTCTCTAATGAAAACGTATTTAAAAATTTGATCAGATTAACTATATTAAATATTAATATGCTAATAAAGTCAAGGTTGTTCAGGTGTAATGTATACCCGTAACATATGTTCTGCTTTTAATTATCAGGTCGAGAGAAGACACACACCAATCATCCATCCATCCATCCATCCATTTTCTTCCACTTGTCCGTTGCCGGGTCGTGGGGGCAGCCGTTGGAGCTGACCAGGTCACATAGCACCGGCCCCCATGGCTCCTTCTGCAGGTGGTGGGTCCACGGAAGGACGGCCTCACGGTTCAAACCGGGCCTGTTGGTCTCTCCTAGGGGGCACACACCAATCAGCACTAAACAAATGTAAGTAATAATGATGTCGACATGCTGTTAATAAATACATGATCGTAGCCACCATTAAGGTCACCAAGGTCCAGACCCGTTTATTACTTTTGACCTCGTTTTATAGTTGAATTTATAGTCTTTGATCGTGCAAGTGAATACAAAATATACCTATTCCTGTTAGTCTTATCAGCCACATAAAATATGTTGCTATGTACCCGGACAGGTGCTGCTACTGCTGCAGCTTCGATCCCTACTGCGTTAGAAATAGAAAATAGGTGTTCAATATTTTTTTGGAATTCAAAGTTACAGTTCACATTGCAATTCATATTGTCCAGAGCAAAGCTCCAAACTTCATTGTGTAGGGACCCTTCCCAGGATTGTTACGTAAATTTACTGATTGGCTGATTTCAATGTATTGGTAAAAAGAGCATTATTAACATGCAAAAAGGCGCTTTAATTATATATAGAGCAGCGAAGTAAGTGCCGCTATCCTTTTAAGCCTCACGATGCTGCGTCCCGCAAAAAGCAGCGTTATTTCCAGCGCTCCAAACAAGGCGGCATTGTCTACAGAAAAAATACTTGTTTCACCGGCGTGTTAAGGTGGATGTTTAATGAGCACGGAACCTTAGTATTTGTAAAATCTTGGCTACAGTCCTGGCTAATAATATTTCAACATGCACTTTACCTTTTCTTGCAGAGGCAACCTTTTAACAATGCCGTGGTGGTGGAGTGAAGAATGACGACTGAATGGTTTTCTAAAGTCCACAAGCCAGTGCTCTTTTCCCCTGGCTGACAACGTTCATCAAAAGCAGAAGAATCAGACAAAGCATTAAACATACATGCAAATCTGTCGCCTTTCGTGGAAATTCACCATTTTGACCTGGGAAAATATCATTCACATGACTCGTGTAAATCTGCAATATAAAAACAGGGGGGGGCATAAACTGGGCACTGGCTGAGCCACCGACAGTAGGCTCATATAGTCACTAAATTGCATGTTTACCTTTATAGCCGCTTGGATTCATGAAGTAGTGATCGTCAGCGGCGCTACAAAGTTGCGTCGACACAGCGGTTTCCAATGTTTTCCAATGACAATTAATATTTCACAATAGCCCCGTGAAATGGGAGTGCAAGCCAACCTATAAAGCTATCAGAAAGCTATAATTTACTGTTTGGTGGAGGCTTAACTGCCCAGGTAGGTGCTCATGTCCCCGTGCGTGCTCTGCGCTTGTTTTTCTGGTGTTGTAACTGGTACATACAACGAAGTCCTTTGTCATAATATGGGCCAGTTGGTAAGTACCAGGTACTTACTGTATAAATACAGGTGTTATCACTGGTGCTTATGGTAACGTCCTTTGTAATAATATGGGCCAGTTCCTGTGGTAAGTACCAGGTACTTACTGTCTAATTACTGGTGTTGTAATTGGTACTTACAACAGTCTTTTTGACATATGGGCCAGTTCCTGTGGTAAGTACCTGGTAATTACTGGTGTTGTAACTGTTACTTACGGTAAAGTCCTTTGTCTTAATATGGGCCAGTTCCTGTGGTAAGTACCTGGTACTTACTGTATAATTACTGGTGTTGGTTCTGGTACTTATGGTTAAGTTACTGGTGTTGTAACTGTTACTTACGGTAAAGTCCTTTGTCGTGGTAAGTACCTGGTACTTACTATATAATTATTGGTGTTGTGACTGGTACTTACAACAAAGTCCTTTTGACATTTGTAAAAACGACGTTGTGGTAAGTACCAGGTACTTACCACAGTTCCTGTGGTAAGTACCTGGTACTTAATGTATAATTACTGGTGTTTTCACTGGTACTTAATGGTAAAGTCTTTGTCTTAATACGGGCCAGTTCCTGTGGTAAGTACCTGGTACTTACTGTATAATTACTGGTGTTGTAACTGTTACTTACAGTAAAGTCCTTTGTCTTAATACGGGCCAGTTCCTGTGGTAAGTACCTGGTACTTACTGTATAATTACTGGTGTTGTAACTGTTACTTACGGTAAAGTCCTTTGTCTTAATACGGGCCAGTTCCTGTGGTAAGTACCTGGTACTTACTATATAATTATTGGTGTTGTAACTGGTACTTGCAACAAAGTCCTTTTGACATTTGTAAAAAGGACTTTGTGGTAAGTACCTGGTACTTACCACAGTTCCTGTGGTAAGTACCTGGTACTTAATGTATAATTACTGGTGTTTTCACTGGTACTTAATGGTAAAGTCTTTGTCTTAATACGGGCCAGTTCCTGTGGTAAGTACCTGGTACTTACTGTATAATTAATGGTGTTGTAACTGTTACTTACGGTAAAGTCCTTTGTCTTAATACGGGCCAGTTCCTGTGGTAAGTACCTGGTACTTACTGTATAATTACTGGTGTTGTAACTGTTACTTACAGTAAAGTCCTTTGTCGTGGTAAGTACCTGGTACTTACTGTATAATTATTGGTGTTTTCACTGGTACTTAATGGTAAAGTCTTTGTCATAATATGGGCCAGTTACTATGGTAAGTACCTGGTACTTAATGTATAATTACTGGTGGTGTTACTGGTACTTATGGTGAAGTCTTTGACATATTGTGACAAAGTCCTTTGTCTTTGGCCTGTTGCAAGTACCTGGTACTTACTGTGTAATTACTGGTGTGTTAATGTGTAATTCTTGTTACTTGTGTTAGGTACCTAGTACTTGCAGTGTTTCCCTTGTGTTTGAAACTTGTTTTTGAAATATGCATTAAATGATTAGCTCTGTATTTCTACTGTCCTTTCTGTGATACTTATTCCATATTAATAAAGACGTTTGTTTTCCATAATGTTGTTTTATGTTTTATAGTCAAACAATCCTAGAAATTACCTCTGTATGTAGAAGTACCACATTTAATACATAGAAATAGATGCTGTAGTATCCTTGAATTACTAAGAAGTACCACCTTTTATTACTAAGAGTTACAACTGTATCTAGAAGGGTCACAGGACATACCTTGTAATTCTCACTATAGTATCCTAGAAGTACCACAATAAGTACCTAAAGTACACTGTAAGTACCACAATAAGTACCTAGAAGTACCACAATAAGTACCTAGAAGTACCACTCTAAGTACCAGAAAACCTAGAAGTACACTGTAAGTACCACAATAAGTACTAGAAGTACCACAATAAGTACCTAGAAGTACCACTCTAAGTACCACAATAAGTACCTAGATGTACCACTCTAAGTACCACAATAAGTACCTAGAAGTACCACTCTAAGTACCAGAATAAGTACCTAGAAGTACCACTCTAAGTACCAGAATAAGTACCTAGAAGTACCACTCTAAGTACCAGAATAAGTACCTAGAAGTACCACTCTAAGTACCAGAATAAGTACCTAGAAGTACCACTCTAAGTACCAGAATAAGTACCTAGAAGTACCACTCTAAGTACCAGAATAAGTACCTAGAAGTACCACTGTAATTAATAGTAATTACCACTGTAAGTACCATGGACTTACCGGCCCGTAATGTAAAGTGTTACCTATATTTTAAATGCTCCAGTCTATGTACAAAATTACTGGGACAGCATTTTAAGGAAGGGGGCCCTGGGGCCTACTTAAAAAAAATTGAAACAGAGTCTTTTAAATATGAGCTGCTTTTCCCTGCAGTCTGAAAGATAAATATAACATTATATTTAATTTTTGTTAGTTTCTGGCAGTTTTTCTGTCAGGGGTTCCCTGTAATCCCTGTATACTCGGATTCGCCCCTGCTTAAAGTCGATTCCATGCAGCCTTCAGTCCCGCTGTCACTGGGCTCTGTGTGGCTGCGGAAAATAGCCTCTAAATGCTATAACTTTCATGAGAACGCCTTAAAACACCGAAAAGCCCCCAAGATTTCTGTCATTAATCCAACTGTTACCATCGTCGTTCTGGAGGCCGCCTGTATACGCACCGTCATTGTTGTTTCGAACGTTTTCCTGTCCTTAATAAATGTCTATGAATCTTCATCTTTTCACTCACTGTAGAAAACTTTTAATGCATCCAAAGAAACACGTCGTATTTCCTCCTGCCTTTTCGCGCTGTCTTGATTAGACGCTCCGTTGGAAACCGAAAAAGCATGTGGCTAATTACCATATGTAAACATAGATGCGCCGCTTTTACGCAATGAATCCTGTTCTTTCAACAGTTTCACTCAAATAAATAATAACTATAAAGTCACAGCAAGTCATTCAGAGTCACTGGCCTCAAGTCCAAGTTAAGTCTCAAGTCACAAACAGGCAAGTCTAAGTCAAGTCAAGTCTTTTTGGAGCTTTGGTCAAGTAAGTCTCAAGTCCCGAAAATTGCGACTGGAGTCTGACTCGAGTCAAGTCATTTGACCCGAGTCTCCCACCTCTGCACGTCGCTGTATCAAAAGTGCACAATAATAACCTCTGATTTGTGTTCAGAGCCAGAGGAGCAGATTCTGAATTTATAACATCAGTCTAACTTCAGCTCATTGATCAAAATTAGTGAATGACTGTAATAATGACCCTGCAGTCAGGCTCAGCCCGACTCCTGCTGTCGCCGAGCGTGGGCTCTGACGCACGGCCGCATTAACATCACACTGGGCCTCGGACAAAGCCCGTTCTTTAGTTGGAATTAAACCTGTCCTACTCACTCCTTTTCATGTTAAACGTCCGAGGGATGTTCTAGAGATAACTAGTGCTCCTTTGATTTAGTGGCCACAATCTTTGGGGGTGCTTTGGGGGTGCTTTGGCAATCTCAGGGGGTGCTCAAGCACCCCTTAGCCCCCCCCTGGCGCCGCCCCTGATGTCACATCCACGTTGTTTTGCTTTTCCGTCCGCGGTAGATGCACGTGTACAATCACAAAATAGACGATGGATCCACCTGGATTCGCCGCGGCGTGCAGTGGTAACACCCGGCTCACATTAACTACGGTCCGGGTTTGGTCTGGGTTTGGTCCTGATCTGCCTCAAACTACCACTCACAGTGAGTCCGGCTGACACTGGCTCCGGCGCCAGATGCTGCGCCAGGCACAGAAACGGCCCTCGCGAGAACATAAGTGCACGTGAGTTTCCCTCTTGGTGCGAGTTCACGTGATAAGTAGCCCCATATATAGGTAGTTTTTTGTAAACAAAAGCCGTATTTGCCAGTACAACGACTCTCCCCAGTGAAGTGGATGCTTTAAACACACTAGTGCCCCGTGTCACTGGTAATGGAGAAATGTTTACATTTCCGACATTACGCGGGGTGCGTACCGATGTTCCCCGGGTCCGATGTTCCCCCACTTCTATTGGCGGGGGAACATCGGACCCGGGAACATCGGGACTTTTTAATATGCGAGGTATCGATGTTCCCCGCCAATAGAAGGGGGGGAACATCGGACCCGGGGAACATCGGACTTCAACAATGAGACAAGTTCCGCTGTTCCCGCGTGTGCCCTTAGATGTTCGCATTTCTTCATCCACGAAAGACGGGATATGATCCGTGCCAACTTTTGTGAATACCTATAGAGAGGAAATACCAACTAGCCTATTTACTTTCCTTTTTCCCTCTCGCTCTCTGTGTGTTCATATTTCAGCTGATCGCAGCTTGTGTCAATGGCTAACTTTGGGCACGTTATCCAGCTCTCCCCTCGCTCTCCCCCAGGCATCTGCTATTTGACATCTCTGACTGAATAAAATGAAGACGATTGAAACTATTGCTGCATAGTTTTTCAAACACGCGATTTTGCTTTTACGCATAATGGAGCCCTGTGGGAGGAGCGCGGGTCCGGTAAGGTGCGCTCGCTTTGCGCAGCTGAGAATGAGAAGCTACAACAGACCCCCGCCGGTGAGCCTGACTCTGGTCAGCTCATCACAGGTAGAGCATCCTCTCCAAAATAGTAAACTTCGTTTGTTTAACGACCTCCGATTTGAAAGTCCTTGGATGTTTGCGTGAGAACTTTCTCCAACAAGTTACAAGGTTACAAGTCTTCGTCGTATTTCCAACGCCTCAGCATTTCATAAAAGAAGCATTTAAATCCAAGTTTGAAAGGCGATAAAAAGCCAAAAGGATAAACGATTGGCGCAGTGTCTTGCACGCCTCGTTTAGTGTTTTTGGTTCTTGCAATAGCTCCATCAGATCACTCAGGTCAAACGCGAATACATAATTGTTCGTTTGCCAATTTAGTCCCAGTATTTTTAGTCCAGTGACTTTTACTTCAGCATTTTTGTTTCCTGAGATGTGCATTGTTCCTTTGTAAACACACATTAGGTTTGAACCTTTTTATCAGTTGGTCAAGACGCCTTTTTGCAACATCATATTTTGAAGATAATTCATTCTTTTCAATCCGTGTATCATTCGTTCATTTCATTTTCAAATAAAACCAACACAGAAAAAACGGATTACAACAGACGTTTTTGATTTCTGATTTAAAATATGATTTGGAAACCTAAGTAACGGTTTGTTTTTTTGCTTTCTGTGGATCCAATTAAATCGTATTTGTAGTAAACCAAAAAGCGTATATAAATTATTTTATTGCGATTTCGTTTGAGACAAGGGAGTGCCCCGGAAGTGGTTCAAGCAGGGTGTGCTGCAGGTAAACACGTAGAAGAAGACGGCGTTAAAAAAAAAAAAAAAAAAAAAAAATCATGGCGGGTTTGGAAGACTTTGCAGATATAGTGGTAGAATGTTTTGAAGACGGCAAAACACATGCCGAAATATCAGCTACGCTACAACGACTGGGATTGTTAAAGTGTTCTGAAATGTCAGTGAGACGATTTTGTATGAACCATCAGCTGTTCTGATACCATATTATGACACTGATCAATTAAGAATGTAAAGAAAGTATCCTTGAAATGTAAATATGAAAAGTCTTTAATGTGCCATCAACGGGGCAATAATACAGTGAAACCTTTTGAACAACTTTCACATACCTTATCTAATGAAAAGGTATTCAATTTGAACACTCATAGCTTTGATAAACACAGGATATAAAGGGATCCTAATTAAGAACATTTTCTTGTGGGGCACGATAATAATAGTTAAATCTTTCAACTTTCACATACCTTTTATATATGGGGAAATCTTATGCTTACCAATGTCTCAAATTTGAACAATCACAGCTTTGATAAACACACACCCCAAAAAAAAAATGCCTGTAACCTAATTGAGAACATTTTCTAGTGGGGCGAGTGCTTCGGCCAGTCCGGTCACTTCATGACTGTTGAGCACCAAGCCGTCTCCCCGACACTTAGGGCAGTAATCATGGGTGGTCTTCCACTGCTCAAGACATTGACTGCACCCTATCAGGCTTTTGCAGCAGGTGGAGAACACAGGTCTGACGAAGGGATCTGTCAAAATAAAAGTTATTGTAGAATTTGAACATTTTTATTGCAGCATCAAGAATTCTATACAAAGTCAATGTTACCAACCTTTGCAGATTACACATGTGAAAGCTGCTTTTAAAGCAGCTACATCGTTTTGTGACAGCATCACAGCTGTCAAAGTGGAATGTGCGGATCCAGTTAAATCTTTAATCATCTTTGACACATCCTTCAGTCCTTGTGCAGCTTCTATGAGTTCCTCGATGTCCAGCATTACTGGTTGGAGCCCCGAGTCCTCCCTTTTACTGCAAAAACAAAAATCCTGCATTGTAAACAGCGGCACAACTGCATCATGATCTGAGTGAATGTGATCAGGATAAAACTTTAGTTGTATTCTGTAGCATTTTCACCTTAGCCTCTTCCGTTTAATTCCTTGAAGAGCTGTAAGCTGATTTTCGGCAACTGCAAAAACCTTTCTGGAATTTTGCTTCCAGAAAGACGACCCTTAAAGCAGTAATTTTTGAAAAGAGAAAAAACATTACACACAAATATTTAACTACAAAATATTGAAATATTTTTTTACCTCTAGTTCCTTCCGAATCTAGTAGCTCATTGCCATGACTGTCTGTAAGAGTCATCTGACCCTGTTCTCCAAGGGCTTCTTTGACTTTAGTGAGAATACCTGAGACACTGGCCTCAAACTCGGCAAATCGAATGGACACCATTTTGCTGGGCTCCAGTTTACCATTCTCCACTTCACCAATGAACACATTCCTATTATAAAATAAAAGTGTGTGTGTGTGTATCATTTAAATATACAGTAATATATGTTTTAATTTTACCTAATGAACGTTTTGCCCACACTTGCTCTAGATGTGCCACTACAGGATGCACTTGGTGCGCTAGGTGGTCGATGAAATGCAAAGCGATCCGCCAGCGGAGCGCTTTTCGGAGATTTGTCCACCATGGAATCTCCGTGAACTTTGTAATGCGCACGACTTATCATGTCAAAACAGTTGAAATCTCCATCGGCTCGTGGAAAAATTGCAACGTTACTGTCATCAGTCAAATATACGGTCTCCCGTTGAACCTGCAAAAAATGGTTTTAAATGTAGTAGTAATAGGCTAACAATTAGCATCGCCATGATCATTTAAACGGGTCTTCTCCGTGCTGTCCTCACGATTGTTATTCAAATGATAACTTACTTACCTGAAAAATGACAGAAAGTTTTTCAGTAGTCATGTCCTCGGGCCTCAAAGTAAGCCGTTTATTCTCGCGAAATGTCCATCTTCGGCAGGAAAGTGTGCGCTTGGCTTGTAGTTGGAAAGTTAGCAACAGCAGTCACTGTGCTCTCTGCAGGAACCACTTCCGGGGCACTCCCTTGTCTCAAACGAAATCGCAATAAAATAATTTATATACGCTTTTTGGTTTACTACAAATACGATTTAATTGGATCCACAGAAAGCAAAAAAACAAACCGTTACTTAGGTTTCCAAATCATATTTTAAATCAGAAATCAAACACGTCTGTTGTAATCCGTTTTTTCTGTGTTGGTTTTATTTTGAAAATGAAATGAACGAATGATACACGGATTCTTTTCGTTCCAATTTTCTTTGAATTCGTTTTAGTTAGTACTCCATTTGCACTGACTCAGTCCAGCAGAGTCCACAATATTGGACGGACGCATGGACCGGAGAAGGTGCCGTGGTTCGTTCTTTGTTTTTTTTATTTCTTTGATTTTCGATTATTATTTTGAAATGACAAACAATTACAATTTTTATTTTGTTTTCAATTTGAAAACAAAATTACTAAATTGAAAAACCAGAAGGCCTTTCTATAAATGTGGAGCGCAGCCCTTTGATCGCAGCGCGCTACAGCGGGACCGCGGCACATTCTCTCCTCTCTCTTTCTCTCTTCTGTACACTTAACAGTGGGACAAATGCAACTCTCTGTCTTGTGAAAGCGTATTTAAATTCACAAAATAAATAAGAATAATACAAATAAATAAGGTCAATTGATTTGAAAAGGGGCTGATGAAAGAGAGGGTGCAAGAAGGGATGACAGGTCGGGGACACGAGTTTTAGGAACAGAGCGCACGATGCAACAATTTGCACAGAGACAGCCAGATGTGCGTCCTGCAGACAACGGTGCAGACCGTGCAGATGTCTCTGTCCTGGGAGAGGCAGTGAAGTGAATGATAAGGACCGTCGGGTGGGCTAAGGACAAAAGTGGGTGTTCACAGGTCCACCCGCGGTGCTGCGTAATTGCCCCGATCACTGGACATGTTAGCAGTTTTCCTTTTCTCCTCTTCCTCATCGTTCTCATTTAATATCTATGGATCGTTTTTTTGTCAACTGCATTAATAAAACAGCAGCGCAAATACTGTTCAACGTCATTCAATCACAGAGGCCTCAGTGGAGCCCGGAGCATCTGATGGCCCAAGCACAGTGCGTAATGAGCGCATGACAGGTGGCGGCACTGGGAGAGAAGTGAGGACGCAATGCATGTGTTGCCCCATTCTAAAAAGATCCCTAATTTAATGTGCATAAAAACTTAGATAAAACTTAGAGCTTAGAGCTTAGAGTTAGGAGCGGTATGGCACGAGCCGCTGCACTTGGCTCTCCGCACACCGCGTGATGGAGTATGCTGGGGCTTCACGGAGAAAAACATGGATTTAAAGTGCAACTAAACCCCAAATCCACTTTTTTTTACTGATAAGCTGCCTAAACGGGTGTCAAATAGAGTTGTCTGCATGTCCCAGTCAATATTTTGACATTTTGTGCAAAATTAGTTCAAATCCCTCTTTGGGTCCAAAACTGAGCGGTTACTGCCCTCTTCAGGTTAAAAACATTCAACCAAAGTGGAATTATGTGATTGGCCAATGACCTTACCCATGAAACGTCACGGTACCAGAGAACGTCATCACTGCAGCCGTATAAAACCCCCACTCCCTCCCGCATACGCCTCCGTAGCGAGTTGGAGTTGGATTCAGAGCGAACGAGCGAGTATTTTCATAGCATATCAGGTTAGCGGTTCATTAGCATAGCCAGGAGTTAAAGTGGGCGGGAACGGTCGGGAACGGCGTTCCCCCACCTTCGCATGGCAAAAAAAAAAAAAAAAAAAAGTTCATGATTGCAACTTTGTCATTTTCACGCACATACGAAATTCTGCCTGTGAGATACATCAATGCAATAAAAGTACTAGGTTGGGCTTACTCAATATGCGTCCCGGGGGCCAAAAAATAAAATCTGACCTCATTTTCCATAAAAATTATATTTTTTCCGGCATTATCCGCGCCGCATTCGCGTCGCTCCACAGCAAGTTCGCGGCACTTTGCGTAGCAGTGTGCCTCCGGCTCCGGACCATCATCTCCTAGCGCGGGCTCAAATGAAAACATGGCTCTGTTAAACGGTGTAACGCTAAACTGAGAAAACAGGAGGCTTATCGTTGGACGGACTGACAGATTTTATCAACCGTAGCACAAGGACAGTATGAATCGTGTTTGCTCGGATTATCCCATGCAGAAGCAGGACTCCTCGCGGTCCGCGTCAGGTGCAGCTTGTGTTTCTGTTTTCACCGGTGCAAAGGGCTTAACCAGCGACTTTAAGGTAAGGACACCAGTTCAGCTGTGGATGTTTGTAAAGCGGATGATAAAGCTGATGGAACGTGAGTTTTGGAAAACTGCTCTGCACCACCAGCACTCGTGTTTAACCGGTCAACACGCTCGCTCCCTGGGCTCTAACTTTACTAAATAACATCTGAATCATTCATTTGACAGGTGCATTTTTCTTCCTTTCTGCTCTGACTTCATTCAATACGTGTTTGTGGGAAATGTACATCGCAGAGATGCTCTTTGCAAAGTTAACATGGTAAACGAGGCTGAAGCTGAATATGTGGATGAGCGCGCCATCTCCAAGGAGCGCTTCATTTACTGAGTTTTTTCGTAAAGCGCGAGATCTGGACAGAACAGCGTTTGGTCCGCCTTATTTATTATTTTCCATGGTCTGTCTGCTCAGCGCTGAGGAGCAGTGGCTGAGCAGGAGTTAGTCATGTTGTTTGAGATGTACTGGTCTCATTCTGTATTAGGCCTTTGGCCTGGTTTAGATGTGATTTAGTCCTGCCTTAGTCCTGATATTGCATGTTTTTGCCCTGGCTTAATCCTGGCTTAGTTCTGAGTAGTCCTAGTTTATTATTAGGCTCTTTATTATTCTTTATTATTCTGTATTATTCTATTTTTTCCCCTCCAAAGCCTTAAAATGCTGGAATATAATATAACTTTTATGTTTAGGCCCAATTCTATTCTGTTCAAGCAGTGATGATAATTACATTTTCATTTATTTATCCCAAAAATATGAATACGTTTGGTGGTGGGAGGCTCATCCCTGACCAGCCTGCAAGAGCCCTGCTGTGAAAGAGGATTTTCTTAAATAAAGAACATAATAACAAGCCAAAATTGTTAATAAGTATTGTTTCAGCACACATGTTCATTTCTTTGGTTGGGCCTTCTTTGAATAAGTGGATCCTGACATTTTATTTGTTTCTATAATCTATTAAGCTCCTCTCTGGGCAGGCATGGTGCTCTGCAGTCCTACATCTAAGACGAACCCAAAAGAGTGGATCTGCAAAAGCAGAATTTGTTCATTTAGTAAATCACATAGACCTCCAATCATTATGATTGTTAAAACCTACTAAAGGATATCTAAAATAATTCAAGGTATTAAACAATATTGGAAAATAAAATAATTACAGTATCAAATACCTTGTATTGTGCAGTATCTGTTCAGAACCCATGACTACATGTCAGTACCTAAGTACATAAAAAAATATAAAATGTAGCGCGATTCCTACTGCTTGTTAAAGGTTAGAGTTCCCCCACCTCTCAAATCCCACTTTAACCCCTGAGCATAGCACTTAGTTAGATAGCATAGCATTATTTAGTATAGTTTCCTGTATAGTCATTCGTAGTGGTAGTTTTTGTAGTTGTCGTATTTTTGTTAGTAATAGGTCCATTTACTGTTGGTAAACACAGACGGCTGCGCGCGCATCCTGGCAACAAGGATGGAGGCTAGCGGCGGCTTGTCAAGCTACGCGGGTGCATTATCAGCGAAAGATCGCGAAGCTTACTTTAAAAAGCTAACTTTAACAAATGGCAAGCGGCTCCCAGATCCCTGTAGTGTTACCGAATGGGAGCATGACGTTAGTAAGTGGCCAGATATTCAGTGGCCCGATATATATTTGTATTTGGTTGAAAAACCTAGCGTGTACACACTAGAGAAGCTACGAGCATACAAATCTCTTGACGCGTATGACTACGTAATTTGCGGACATGTACAGGACGTTAGATACCACGACATCGATGAAGATTTTTGTGTTCTAAAGTCTGAAATCCTACCCAGTCAAAGGCAAGGGCACAAGACTACGATGTATAAGGCATGGGTGATTATCAACAAAGGCGAGAACTACATACTGACAGCAAACTGCACCTGTATGGCAGGGTAAGTAAGCTATTCGTTTTCGTAGCTTACAAACATTAACATATTGCTTATATAAATTGGTCAGGGTTTGAAACTATTTCACAATCTCTATACAGAGGCAAAAGCTGTCCGCGGTCAAATTTCAGTGGTTTTAATTTTCAGAACCTGATTGAACTTGGGTCAGGATACATTCAAGAATGTTTATTAATTTAGACGCTAATTAGCATCGTAGTAATAAAAACATAGCTGAAAGCAAGTGTTAATTTCAAGCCCTGGTTGTAATGTTAAATTGTATGTATTGGAGAAGGCCATCTATATATACATTTTATGTCTTTTTACATTACAGTCTTGCATCGTGCTGCAGCCATGCTGCTGCGATTCTATTCAAAATAGAGCTCTGTGTTAGAATGGGAAGGACGGAGAAAGCAGCCGTTACTTCTGGTGAGTGCATGTGGAAACAGAGTAGGAAAGAAGTCAAGCCAGCTCCACTGAGGGAAATAAGCTTCCACAAACCAAAGACGCTAGCCAGAAAGTTTCCAGCAGCTTCAAAAATTGCTCAGAAGAACATCATCACACCCAGAGGCATGTATTAGTTCAGAAAGGCTAGATAGGTTTTACATTTTGTGTATGTAACTGTCTGGGGCTCCAGACTAGCTTTCCCCAAGAGCAGTTCATATGTTCAATCAGTTTTCTTGCAGTCTCAAAATTTAGGTACAAAATACCCATTTAGGGGCAGTCTGGAACTCCACCTTTAAATGTTCTCCTCACTCTTTAAAATCTGGATATTATGCAGCATAATAATTGTCTTTTTGTTGCTTTTTGTTACCATCAGTGCTGACAGAGGAGGACATACAGGAGCTGCGCGTTGTGGCACCAGAGGCTGCTGTGGTGACAAGTCTGGAGAACAGCGACACGGACACCGCATCATCCGACGATGATGAAGAGGAGTATCCAGGCTTACCTGAGCCCTTGACTGCTTTATTTAATGTATCATACAGGGACCTATCGCCTCAGGAATTACAGGATAGAAGCAGGGAAACATTTCACAGACTAAAAACTAAACCACAGCCACATCAGTGTGAAAGACTGGAATCTGTTACCCGACAACAGTCAAAGTCAAGGGAGTGGCACATCCATAGGGCTGGTCGGATCACAAGCACTAAATTTCATCATGCAACCACAACTGATAAGATGAGCGAAACATATTTGATGGATATAATGCATTACAGCACAAAACATTAAATGTTCCACCTGTGGTGTGGGGACAAACATGGAGGAAACAGCACGACAAGCGTACACAGTTTTTATGGCCAAAAGTCACGCAGATTTCAGTGTACGGTCCTGTGGCTTAATAGTGCCCCCATCTGAGCCACACCTTGGCTCATCACCAGATGGCATAGCAAGCTGCACCTGCTGTGGCAAGGTGTGCTAGAAATAAAGTGTCCATACAAATACTGTCACAACTTCCATGGATGCACACAAGACAGACAGTTTTGTTTGGACAAATCGTACGCTTTAAAACAATCACACCCATACTACTACCAAACCCAGCTCCACATGTTTGTGTGTGACGTAAACTATTGTGACTTTGTGTTGTGGTCAAAGGAGGAACTAATTGTGCAACGCGTCTTTAGAAACCAAGCGTTCCTGCAGGAGACCTTGCTGAAGGCACAAGACTTTTTTATTTCAAGTGTGTTGCCTGAACTCCTGACAAGAAGACATGACCCTGCCTTGGACTCTCGGAGAGCCTGCAAAGTTTGTGAAAGGCCAGATTTTGGCAAAATGATCAGCTGTGTCAAATGCAACAACAATTTTCATTACAGCTGTGCCAAAATCAAAAGAAAGCCAGCTGCATGGTCCTGTGGGAAATGCTCGAGTTGAGGCCTGAATGACAAATGCCATTAGTTATGTTCTGGATTTACCTGGCAAACTTTGAACCTTGTTTACGATTAAATCATTTCATAAGCATCATGTTTTATGTTGTTTATTGTTTTTGACTGCCGTCTAATAATTGATGCACTTCAGCAAATCAAAACATTTCTTATAGTACATATCATTTTGATTGAAACAGGATTATAATAAGCACCCAAGTAAATACATTTTATGTGAATGTAAACAAAATACAATATATACACAATTTAGGCATTTAGGGAAGCAACTAACCTGTCATTTTCTTCATTTTGGAACTACAGTTTTACACAGGTTTGTCAAGGCACCGCATACAACAACAATATCATCTAACATTGTAACTTGTGACACGGGTATTACAGTTTGCAAAATCTTAAAGCTCTTCCACCGACCAATGACTCGCTCAACATGAATCCTAACACGAGAAAGCTGTCGAGATGTGTCCACTTCATTTGCAGATAGTTGCTTCTTTCCCTTTGTGAAGTGAGGGATGCGAAGAGTTGCACCATGAGCTGCGAGTTCGTCTCTAATAAGAAACCCCTATCTGCTAATACCTCGTCCCTGGGCTCTAAAAGTTTAACGAAACCAGATTCCATAGTTATCTGTTTGTCTGACACCCGCCCACCCCAACCAGGAGACAGAAAAGAAATTGACCCTGCTGGAGTGATGCCAATCAAATACTTGATTGTGTTGTTGTGTTTATAATTTGACCATGTCTGGGCCCTGGCTGTCAAATTACTGGGTCTGGCTATAAAAATTTCTGTACAATCTATGATGCATCTACATTTTTTGAAGTTACGCTTGAAGATTTTGGGCATATTTTTAAGTATGGCCCCCTTGCTTGGCCACTTAATGAGTGGCTTGAGAATAATGGCCATGGCAGGGATCCAGCTCCGACAAATATTTGATATGGTGGTTTGGATACATTGAATCTATATGCCAAGTCAATGTTACTTAGGCCCAACCTTAATTTCATAAGGACAATCAATAAGTGGTCCTCCAGACAAATCTTTTTGCCGATTCCTTCTACCCTGCCCGATATCTTTGAAAGCAGCCACTGAAACATAACAGATGTAAGTCCTGTGAAAAAAATGATTTTTGCAATGTTGGACTTAACAGTTGCATAGGAAAACATAGATTTTCCCAGTTCCTCTTTTAACCTTTGGTTCTCGGTCTGCAGTTTATCAAAGTCCTGTTGCAGGTTGACATATTCATCTTGAAGTTGACGGTGCCGCAGGTTGAGCTCATCATATTCATTCCTTGGGACTGGGATGTCTTCTTGTGCTGAAATATAAAAAATGGCAAACAGTTAGTATATGCACCAAAATATATTAAGTATAAAGTGGAGTAGGCCTATCTGCTGTTACACATAATAAGCCTACTCTTCATAAAATAGGGACATACTACTTCTTTGTACTGTTCTTGATCTGTGATTGGTCTGTTCTCTCGCAATTTATTAGTTAGATTAGAACAGCCAGAAGGACATGCTGGCTTGAATATGGAAAAATGTGACCAGAATGTAGGAGGACATCCTAGTATTGACTAGATACTCTGAAATAATACCTACTGGCATATACTAAAACAATTATAAACTGTTCTATAACTAAAGAGTATAGTACAGGAGATGAAGTTGGACAAGAGTAGTAGCAGAGAAAAAACAAAAAACACTGACAGACTACAACTTTTGCTAAGCATGTTCATTCCATTTCCACAACCATTATATAATATAATATAAGAAAAATATCTTACCATGGCAGTGTTCCATGCTGGATTCTCCTTGTTCTTCTGGAGTGTCACAAGGACCAGGTTGAACTGGTGGCTTCTTTGTCCTGTCATCTCTCTTCCTTTTCCGATGGTACCTACAACAACAATACATTAAATTGTAGAGCGACTACTTGTGGATAAACATTTGCACATGCCTTTTTTACGTATCCTTCTTTCAAAGCCAGCATCTAAGCATATTAGATATTTTGGCAATTGAAGGGCGAATAACCATTACAAATGGATAGTTACAGGGCTAGTTACAGGGCTAGTTATCGATACCTTTCCATCTTTCCCTCGGGTCTCTGGCGTTGTTTGGTGTACACAAAGACTGATGGCACGAAATCAGGACTTTGCCAGTCTAGCGACACTTCTCCTGCACACACACGTTTTTTTTTAGCCACTACACTGTATGTTCACATTTAACTGCATCAAATTGTGAGTACACGCTTTTCAACAATTATTTTTCAAACAATTATTTATGAGAATAACTCTTACCTGATATAAAATGGGCACCGCATACACGTGCATTCTTGATGGTTTCCTCGGACCAATCCTCCCGCTTGATAGCCTGAAGCCACAGCCGCCTTCGGTTACTCTGAAACGGCCGAGAGCCCCTTGGAATACGGTATAACTTTAGTCCCGGTTGAGTATTTCGGTTTGTACAACCGTAAACACAACAACCTGACATTGTAATGCTGATTGTTCAGTGTTAGCCTTTGTTCTGTTTCCTCGAGCGGTGTAAACAATAGCGGGTCAACAGTCCACGGCGGAGTACTTCCGTTTCACGAATGCGCACGCAGCTTCTTGATGACGTAGGCTATGAATGGGTCTATAGGCGAGCTTTATAGTTAGGTTAGCTGTCGTTTAGCATAGGCCATTTAGCATCAGTTGTTTTAGCTATAGGAGTGTAATTGTGTTTGCAGGTTAGTGTGTAGTGTTTTGTATTGTTGTATTAGGATGGGGAGAAAGTGTGTGGTAGTGGGTTGCCAGAGTAGTGCTGGTTTATATAGTTTTCCAGAAAACTTAGAATTTAGGCGCCAGTGGTTGCGCGCAATCGGGTTGGGGGATGACGGTGAACTCCCGCTTCGTGCTGGAGTTTGCGGCAAACATTTTTTGCGGGATTCCTTCTCCAACTTTTTTGAGGTTGAAATGGGCTTCTCCAAAAAGCTTCATCTGAAGAGCGAGGCTGTCCCCACCCTGGCTCTTCAGCCAAGGTCACCGACACCAGTCCTGGCACGGACACCAGTCGTTACACCGACACTGCGTGGTCTGGAGGTAAATGTGCAAATAGTTTATATTTTATTTTATATTTTTGTGATACCTTTGGTATGAAAAGCGCTTTATAAATAAATAAAGTTTGATTGATTTTAGCGATATAGATTTCATTTTAGGGCTATATGTTTGTTGCAGCAGGGTAAAATGGTCCATGGTTTGCTTATGCATATTTTCGGTCTCTATGGCTAGAATCTGTAAAAAATATAAATCATTCTGAATGTTCAAAGCATATCTTCGTGTCAAGAAACTACACCCGCTATAATAATTGCTCTCATGTCCCGCTGTATGTATTGTGTTATTCGGGACATGTAGTGTTTTAGATTGTAAAGGCTGTAGCAGTACAAATTGACAAGACCTCATATTTGCGGACTCATCTAAAGTATATGTTAAAATAGTCAAACTTTGTCAATCGAATACTTTCCTACAGCAGATTCATGCATTATGATCGATTGTTACTGTGTTGTCAGCCAAAAGCAACTCGAGAAATTGGCTGTCAGACTGATCCAGTCCTCAGCCGAAGACTGATCCAGTCCTCAGCCGAGGACTGATCCAGTCCAAGGGTGTCCAGGTCAACTTGAAGCCTGCTAGGAGAAGCAAAGGTAAATGTATTATTTGTTTTTTTCTCTCCGTTTGTCTTTACTCTTTATGAATTGTAAATGTATAACTGTACTTCCTCTTATTGTTTTTTGCTGGTGCTTCTCTGAGGTTCATTACTAACTGTAGGGCTTTGACCCATCATTGTGAGCTGTATTCTCGAGTGGGATGGCCTTCTTTGTCCTCCAGGAGGCTGAGTCATTGGTATACTTTTATTTATAAAGCCATGCTTGGTCTACTGCCCTCTTACATCTGTAACCTAATCTCACGGAGGAGTGTTGGCTCTTATAGTTTGCGTTCAAATGATCATTTGTTGCTCACTGTTCCGTTTGCCCGTTCAGAACTGGGAAAAAGGGCATTTGTTCACTCTGCTCCTTCTACATGGAACACGTTGCAAAAAGACTGGAAAATAACTGATCTTATTCCATTGAATGAATTTAAGTCCAGAGTGAGAGCACTTGAGTCGACCTCTTGTAAATGTTTTTTATAATGAGTATGTAATGTGTATGTAATTCTTAAACTGTATCTTTTGCTGCCCCTTGGCCAGGACTCCCTTGAAAAAGAGGTTTTTAATCTCAATGGGACTTTCCTGGTTAAATAAAGGTTAAAAAAAAAAAAAACTGCTAATTATTAGTTCTGTAAAAAAAAAACTTTTGTTTTTGTTTGTTTTTTGTGTGTGAACAGCCATCCAGGCCAAAGCTCCAAATCGGAGTGTATCTTGTGATACCGGAACATTGATGGAGGGCGATCTCCCTGAGAGTCCCCGGGCAGCCTCTACACGTCTCAAAAGAAGAAGGTTTGAGCTACCCTCTGACCCAAGCTTCCGTCTGGATGGAAGTGCAAGCTCTATGGACTGCTCAGGGTAAAACATAAATCAGCTTATCAATATCTATAAAATATTTTACATAGGGTGTGCTTGTATTTAAGTTTTAAGACTAACATTTGTTTTGTTTCTCTTTTTTATTAATTGTACTATAGCACCCCCATACCAGTCCCGCCCACAAGCAGAAAAATACATTGTTCATGAGGACCAGCTGTTGGGTCTCTTCCGGACATGTCCCGTGTGCAACTGTCATTGTACCATTGACACATCGACAGTCGGCACACTCCTCTGGGTGAAGCAGGTGTGTACTACCTGTGACTACTATAATGCCTGGTCCAGCCAGCCATTGGTGAAGGATATCCCTGCCGGAAACCTTCAGCTCTGTGCGGCGGTTCTCTTCACCGGCTCATCTTTTCGTCAGATTTCAAAGGTGGAGTAATATAGATGTTTGTTTTTTGATTGTCTTTCCATATCTATCAGTTTATGAAATTAGTTTTTTTATTTTATAGTTCCTGGGGGCCTTCAACATTCAGGGGATTTCTGAGCAAACTTTCACAGGCACCAGTCCAAGCTCCTCATACCAACAGTCACCTGGCAGTGGAAACTCGAGCAGGACCAGCTTGTCAGGGAGGCTATTGATGGTGGGGCTTCTACACTGGGTGGGATATGCGAGCAGACTCTCCTGGTAAGTAATTTGGAAAAGCAAAAGGTTTGTAAGCCATGTGTGGAAGTTGGCTAAAGTGACATTTAAATTATTTTAGGACATTCAGCAAAATATGGGAGTTACACTATGATGGACCTCAAACGCAACAAAGTAATTGATATCCAACTAGTCCAGGTAAAACTATTTACAACTAATACTTAATATTACATAGATTGGAGGTATAAAGAATTTGTTTTTGGCAGAGCAATGAAGTTGGGAACAGTGTGCGGATGGAAAAGGAGGGATTTGTCCGTAGTTTGAGTATGCTCGAGGAGAGAGGTCTAGAGGTGGAGGCGATGGTGACAGACCGACACACAGGGGTGCAAAAGTATTTGAGAGAGGAAAAACCGGACATCACTCACTACTTTGACCCATGGCACATGGGGAAGGGTTCGTATGTTTATAAATGTATATATCTGTGTGTGTGTGTGTGTGTATTTATATATTGTTTTGTTTATTCCCCAGGAATTGGAAAAAAGTGCACGCAGGATGTGGGCCTTGGAGGAAGAGTGTGGTCAATCACCTGTACTGGTCGGCTTCAACTTCCACCTCAGGTGATGAGGTTGTGGCCAGGTGGACATCTGTGGCCGATCATGTACAGAATGTCCACTCCCATGAAAATGCACTGTTCCCTCACTGCTTGCATGAGCCTCTGGTTGGGGAAAGGGCAAGAGTGTGGCTCATAGACTGTTAAAAAGAATAGACAGCTTCTCCTCACTCCTCCCCGTTTACCACAATGACCACGTTCGAGGGGGAAATCATGGCGGATTTACAGACTCCTCCTCCCCAGCTCTGACGAAGCATGTTCCTAATAAGGGCAAAAGGGCGGGATCTTCACTGTAGACTCGGCCCTTGCGTGACGTGTAGCTCGCGCAGCTCCAATGCTAACAGTCCGACCTCCGTTAAGTAGGAGATTAAAAAAATTGTATTTCGAAAACCAGCCTGGTTTCTATTTTTTGACTAACTCAGCGTTATCTCAGGAGGAATATGTAGCCATATTAAGTGTTGAAAAAATTGAAACCAGGCATTAAAGTTGTTTTTAACGTGTCTAAAGTCCAATGCTTTTCAATGGGGGCCTAGCGGCCAAATGGAGGTACTACAGCAATGGAGGAGCAATGGCGGCCTCCAGTGTATGCGGTCACAAAGCAGAACAGCCAGCGCCCATTGGTGTGGCTAAAGCCAAGTAAGTATTATGTATTGTATGTTAACTAAAAAAATATATAGATACATCGTCGTCTTTGCAGGCACAGCAGCATGTGAGAAACTAACTGCCATTTTGCTGGCAACACGTTTTGTCAAAGATGTTGCCAAAATTAGCCCTCAGTACCACACTTCAACACTCGAGGCATTTCATAGCCTCATTCTGAGGTTCTCCCCCAAAAGTGTGGCATACTCCTTCAAAGGAATGTTTAGCAGGTAAGAAATTAAAACACTTTTTTTTTTTTTTTTTAAATACAACCCTCAATAATACCAATACTTATAGGCTGAAAATTGCTGCTATGCATTATAATGAAAATGCTACGAGGTCACATGCAGTAACTGCAGTGGGGATGCTGAGGTATGCCATTGTCTACCCCAAATACAAGCATGGTGACTACACTGTCCGGGCACTGAAGACCAACCCTACCAGATGTATGACATATTTCTTCAAATCAGCGTTGAAATTAATGAAGAGTATAGAATAAATGTTCATGCTTTATTTCCAGTCTACGTTGACAGGCTGATGGAACTTTTGTTTGACTGTGTGGTAGAGGATGCCAAGCCGTACCAAGAGTTCTCTGACCAAATAACGGTGCCAGAGCCACTCTGTGCCCAATTTGATAGGCCGGACAAGCAAGAGGCAGTGAGCAGGCACAGGTCAAGATTCATCAAGAACCCATGAGGTGACTAACTCACAAGCTGCTCCTTTTGGACACGAGTGAATGACCTAAGAACATACTGCTTATGTTTTTGTCAATTAAGTTTTTTTTTTTTTTAAGGTTTTGTTTACACTTTTCAGAGTGCATTGTGATGAGGGCCAAACTCTACAGAAAATAGACTTGCATTTGCAACACAGAATGAACCCCTTATACTGTGCCAGATATCTCAAGGTGAGCTCAACATAATATTGATGACAAATACAGAAATATGCTAATTCTGTTGACTTACAAAATAAATCAAGGAAGGTGTGTTTTAAAATACAATTCCACAAAATGATTAATGAAATAATTGAACCAAGGACCATAGTCATACAACAGTTTTATTTTACGTTTTCACAATAATTTAAACCTTTACAGCCTTGACATAAAGGCGCTTATTTTTTTTCATCACACACATTGGTGATCAGCTTCTATTGTAGCCAAAGGGGTAATATATCAGATAATTTGACCTAATTTGTAGTTTATTTTCAACCACCAGGTGGGAGTATAATTTTTTTATTTATATATTTTTTTGTCTATTAAACTACTTTGAGGACATATTTTCCAGGCTTACAATTTTATAATGCGTTTTTAAAATGCTTTTTACATCAGCCATCCCGCTTACTATTACTACAATATATATAAAATGTGCTGTTTTTCCTGTCCATTTAGAGTTTCTAAAGTTGTGGAAACACAGGATGGTATCACCACTTGGATTTGCGTATTAAGATTTTCCCAGAACCACCTGATCACACTGATACATGAGGTAAGGATATTGACAAAACATACAACACTACAAATGTATAGCGTTACAAATTGCTTAATTTGTGTTGCATTGTTGACTCCATTACAGTGGTATCCTTTAAAAACTGTTATGCAGGTATGTCAGAATGTCATTTATAAAAGGCATCAAAATACTAACTTCCGACAAACGATAACCTCTTGAATGGGTCATGTTTTAGACTGCAGCGATGCATTGAGTTGGTTTCCACTGCTACAACTACAGGAGGGATCAAATGAATAGAAAAGCAAGTATTTACTGTGAGTGCACGTCACCCACCTCAACAAAAACTCAATCATGCCAATCCTGTGGAAAAGGAAGCCCTGAATATGTCAACTTTGGGAGTACAAAGTACAGCCAGCACCACCTGACTATTAACGGACACGTCGGCCCAGAGACCAAATCAGGCACACCGGAGCTACCCATCTGGCTCATTATCTTTTTTATGGAAAAGTTTGTTTCATGCCTTTGGTCATAAAAGATGTCCAATTTATTTTCATTTGATATTTATTCCAATTTTGTTTGCATGCAGTCAGAAAAGTTAATTCTGAAAGTAATATTGCATTGGTATGAATATAAAATATTTCACTTCACATGTGGACATGAACCTATTGTATTTATAAATGTTCATGGGTTCAAATAATAAGGTGAGAGGAAATTATATTTTTGAGTGACAGTGGTCCGTGTGACATGTTTTCTTAATTCTTGCCTTCCTGTACATGTATTGTGAAACCTGTAAATGTTTATGTTGTGGGTATCTTTATGCACATGTTATGATATATGAATGAGTTGGGATTGTTATTGGTGTGAAAATCTGTTATCAAAGAAAAAATAGCCCATTATTGATTATCATATCCAGGAAGGGACCCTGTGTACTCTCCATTTTCAGGTAACCTGAATCAACATCACAGCACATGATTGGATGACCACGCATATGTGCTCTCTAAAGTACCCCAACATAACCTGACCAACTTGCAGTACGATAAGTGGCTGTAACAGCTGAAGGAAGTGTTGCTAACAAAATAATATTCAATATATCATCTTCGAACATATTTTATGAAATTAACCTGTTCACCATTGCATACATCTGTACAAATACACATGTGGGATGAACCGCCTGCAGCATTGGTTTATTGCAACTCAAACTCTGGGTGATATGTAATCCAGGTGATCGCATCCTACTAAAATCTGTGCATTATCTACATCAGAGGGGACCATTTGTAGCCTGGGATAATAATCCTGAGGTACATCCTATTAAAATGACAAATGAGATTGTGTAAGACTTTACACTTATGAACATTGCCTTTTCATAAAAAAACTATTTTCTACATTTATTTCTGTTTTGTCTACCTTTTGTATCTCCAGCAAATATTTTCACTTAGAGACAGTGAGCTGGCACAGATACGCCTGGTGTGGGCTTAATATGATCGTTTGTGATACAGCAGTGTGGTCTATATCTTAATGTGTAAAATTGGGTTTGCTGCTGTTCTAAGCTAAATATCCTGTCGGCTGTAATGCAAAAGCCTGTTAGCTGTGATGCTAAGAACAATTTACCACTCACTCCAGTCCTGTTCGAATTCGGGCATTTATTGAGCCAGAGACTAATTTCGGGTCGGGGCCGCTGGGCTCTCGTTAACTTTCTCACTGTCTGGTGAAGATGGAGAAAATCCTCCACCGCGCCGTTGTGCAGCTACAAGCGATCGCTGTAGCTACCAGCTACATAGCAATCGCTCGTCACTGACAGCCCCAGACAACGCCCACACAGTGACCCCCCCACGTCTCCCCTAAGGCCTCCCGGCACGCCTCTTTCGCGGAGTTTTTTGAATTTTGGGAGTGGGAGGAGTTAAGCCTCTGTCTTGCCCTTTAGTTCCCCTTTAAGCACGATCGAGCTACAACAACGAACCAGTCAAACAAACGGAGGGAAATCTGTGGGTGTGGGTGAGTTTGCTGTAGCTAATTTTACTTTTCTTGTCTGAACTGCGACACGTTCTTATTCTGAGGTTGTACAAACATGTTGTAGGCTATTACAATGCGAGATCTACAAGGCTTATAATATGTTATAAAGTTATCAGTAGGCGAGTTATGAGCGAAACCAAGCCGCTTGTTGCTCCATTATCCGCGCGTACCGGGCCGTGCTGTGCCAGGCGGTGAAGAGAGAAGAAAGAGCGGTGAGAGGCGAGTGTTTACTGCCTATAGGCCTATGGTTAGAAGAGTTTACAGCAGGACTTTAATTGTCGGGCGCATGAAGACGCGCAGCAATAACATGTCTATGAGCGAGACCCGCAGCCGGGGAACACCGGGCCCTCCGGCGTTCGGAGGGTCCGATGTTCCCCGGGTCCGATGTGCCTCGACCCGGGAACATCGGACCCGGGGAACATAGGTACGGGGGAACATTGGACCCGGGGAACATCGGACCCGGGGAACATCGGGCTGACCCCATTACGCGCATGTACAGGCGGTAAACGAGACCAAATAAGTAGTGAGCGGACAGATTTTATTTTGAAATACACGGGATCTTCTTTTCTCACGAGACCTGACTTCCTGTTTGGCTGGTGTTTTTCCGTCAGCTTGATCCGTTGGGGCTCCGGTCTCCGGCAAAAATAGACTTCTTGCGGATTCTTTCCGTTGCCGCCAGAAGGCCGCCGGATGGCCTCGGTAGCCGGACCCGGACTTCGCAGAGCAGTGTGAGTGTGCAACATTGGTTTTTATGACCTTCTAAGTCTGCGGACGCCGCACCGGACCATAACCGGATTTAATGTGTAATGTCACATTAACTACGGTCCGGGTTTGGTCCTGGTTCGGTCCTGATCCGGTCCGGGTTTGCCCCAAACTACCACTCACAGTGAGTCCGGCTGACACTGTGGCCAGCTCCGGCGCCAGATGCTGCGCCAGGCACAGAAACGGCCCTCGCGAGAACAGAAGTGCACGTGAGTTTCCCTCTTGGTGTGAGTTCACGTGATAAGTAGCCCCATATATAGGTAGTTTTTGTAAACAAAAGCCGTATTTGCCAGTACAACGACTCTCCCCAGTGAAGTGGATGTTTTGCAACACACCTTGTCACTGTGTCACTGGTAATGGAGAAATGTTACATTTCCGACGTTACACGCATGTACAGGCGGTAAACAAGACCAAATAAGTAGTGAGCGGACAGATTTTATTTTGAAATACACCAGATCTTCTTTTCTCACGAGACCTGACTTCCTGTTTGGCTCGTGTTATTCTGTCAGCTTGATCCGTTGGGGCTCCGGTCTCCGGCAAAATAGACTTCTTGCGGATTCTTTCCGTTGCCGCCGGAAGGCCGCCGGATGGCCTCGGTAGCCGGACCCGGACTTCGCGGAGCAGTGTGAGTGTGCAACATTGGTTTTAATGACTTTCTAGTCTGCGGATACCGTACCGAACCTTAACCGGATTTAATGTGAGCCGGGGTAAGACGTAGCTTCCAACAACAGAGCCTTTAGTTCGTAAATGAAAGAGAAAGTAACGAGGTGCGAGTGTGGATCTGCAGGCGTGAATCTGCAGCGGCTCCAGTCTGCAGGTTTGAACACCGAGGCAGTGGTTCCAAGCGACTGACCTTAAAGGGATATTTCAGGATTTTGACAGTGACATTTTTTGAGGAAATGAGGCCGGCCTATGTAAAAAAAATCCTCAAATATCCCTTTAAAAACGTCAAAGTTTTCATTCATAAGTGGCATAAGTGCCAATCAAGTATGTAAGGAAGTAAGTAAGTAATGTTTATTTATATACTGTAGCACCTTTCACAGACAGAGGTCACAAAGTGCTTCACAAAAAATACAACTAGAAATATAAAGTACATTTACATTTACAATCACAAAACATGGTGGTCATAAAACAACCCTTTTCCCACAGGAATTAAAACGCTTTTTCAAACAAGTAGGTTTTCAGTTTACTCTTTAACCCTTGTGGGTCCAAGGCCATTTTAGGCCATTTCTCTCGCCTGGATTTTAGTACTTAAAAATAGGATTAAATCATCATTTACATGCCCTAATCAAACACTATAGCTCCTTTTTTTAATAACAGCTTTCACTTTCATTTTACACATATGTGGAGTACTCATATGGATGTAGTAAAATGCTATATTACTAGAAATACTAATGAAAAAATTAGGCGAAAATGTGTATTTACAAACTTTTTATCAAAAAACACTTAAAACACACATATTGAAGATTATATACAGCTGAAAAATGAACTTTGGGAACCCTTCAAAAAGTCTCAGCCAGCTAAAACATCTGACATTTTGGCAAATATGTTTAGAGCCTAAAACAAAACAAAAAAGTCACTCGCTCCTACTACTCTTGGTGGTACTCAAAAAAGCAGTTCCTGTCTGCCATCATGCACAGGGGAACATCACATGCATAGCATTTCCATGGAGTTGATTGCTGCTTTTTGTACTTTCTCAAACCCAACACACACTTCCTTCTCCCATATGACGCGCGCTTGCTTTGATCCTCCTGGGAAGTACAGGGGACGGGCAAATGGTCAGATTTTGTTTGGCGAGGGGGTACCTTGACCTGCACTCCACACAACTCGGCGCACAGCTCCTCCAGGAATTGCCGGTGTGACATGGGGGTCCCTCCTTTCCTTTTGGTGAGCTCCTTGTGGAGAATGTAAGCATTTGTGGCTGCAATGTCCAAGAAATGGTAGAAGAGAGTGCGGTACCACCGCAGGCCGGAATGTTGAACGGTGTAGTACTGAATCAGCTGGTCTGAAAGATCGACCCCTCCATGTGTTTGTTGTACTCCAGGACAGGTGTTGGGCAGGGAATCTGCCGTGTCTCCCACTGACCGCCGGCATCTTTGAAGCGCCGCTTCACCTTTTCTCCGGAGTAAGCTGGATGTACGGTGGAGGAAACGGCAACTTCACGAGAGTCCATCCATTTCACAAAGACACATGGGTCCTCCCTGATCCAACGAATGGTGCCTCTGGGATCTTTCTTTGTCAGCTGATTTTCTGTCGTGTGGGGCATTCTTTTCGGTTGTCTCTATATGTGCCACAAGCCCCAACATTCATATAGAACAGGTCTCGAAAAAGCTTGGGACTGGAGTAGAAATTGTCGACATAGAGATAGTATCCTCCGCCCAGATAAGCAGGATCTATCAGAGACATGACCGAGTTGTAGGCGAGTCCCACTCCGCCTGAAAATTGGCATTTACCTGTGTAGATACGAAAGTCCACAGTATAACCGGTGGAACTGTCAGCCAGAACAAACAGTTTGAAGCCCCACTTTGTTGGCTTGTTCTTCATATACTGTGTCATTCCAGTATGTGCTTTGGTGGCCACCATCCTTTCATCGATAGAGATATGTTTATCTGGTTGGAAGCAAGTTTTGCAGGCTGTGGTCAAATTATCCAGGAGGGGCCTCAGTCGAAAGAGCTTGTCATGTTCTGGAGTGCCTTTCTTGCGGTCATTCGCAGGGTCCTCATCAGGGTCGCTCATGTGTAGGTTCCACATGATAGTACGGAACCGGTCCCGGGCCATGACTGTAGGAGGGAAATCGATGCTGAAAATGGTATCCTTCCTCCAGTACTGCTTGACAGAAGGAAGTTTTATCAGGGATATATAAAATGTTAGTCCAAGAAATTTATACATGTCCGATTCCTGAAGTGGAGTCCAGTGGTACTTTTTCCCTTTTGCAATGTTCTTTGCAGCCTGTTTGTTTGTGTTGGTGCAAAGTGTGTTCACTGCATTCCTGTCTACATACATAGAAAAAAGTTCTAATGGCGAGTAAGTGCCATGTTCATCCAGCTGAGGTCCTGGTTTTCTTTTGGGGGTGAAACGTTTGGGCGGCGGTGCGGTGTCTGGGTCCTCTGCACTGTGCCAGCCTGTTTGGTGAGATGGCCTTGAGGATCCAGGGCTACGGTCTGCTGAAGACACGCTCCTGCCTCTCACTCTTGCTCTACCCCTCCCCCTCCCTGCAGAGGTGGCACGAGTGGTAAACCGAGTGCGCTGTGAAGGTGGAGGAGGTAGTCCTGAAGAGGATCGCTGCACATGGGGCACAGGACACACCGAAGACGGCCGAGAAACCTCCTCTGCCACATCACTGAAACAAACAGGGGAAAGAAGTTAGCATTCCCGAATGAAAACGATTACTAAAAACGTGTGTTACATATATGAAAACGTTTGTTTGTTTGGATAGCCTACACTATGTTGCGGACAGGCACACCAAACATCCTTCAAAAGATTAAAAAACACGCAAAAAAACAAAAAAACAACAACAACAAAAAAACTGACAAAATATAATAACTGTATCATCACAATTTACTACGTATTGATCAAATATTTTTTACTTACTCTTCAATTGGAACCAGACGGTAGAAGGCACGGGTGGTCGACCAAGTGTGTTGTGAAGTGGCTCCCAAAGGTGGAGGAGGTAGTCCTGAAGAGGATCGCTGCACAGAGGTTACAGGAGACACAAAAGACGGCCCAGGAAGCTCCTCTTCAACATCACTGAAACAAACAGGGGACAAAAAGTTATCACTAGGTTGCATTCCCGAATGAAAACGATTACTAAAAACGTGTTACATATAGCCTAACACGCTCTATGAAAACGTTTGTTTGGATAGCCTACACTATGTTGTGCACAGGCACACCAAACGTCCTTCAAAAGATTAAAAAATATATATATATGAAAAAAAAATCAAATAACAATTGTGTCATTACAATTTACAACGTGGTAATATCAAATATTTTTACTTACTCTTCAATTGGATCCAGACGGAAGATGGCACGGGTGGTTGACCGAGTGTGTTGTGAAGTGGCTCCCAAAGGTGGAGGAGGTAGTCCTGAAGAGGATTGCTGCACAGGGGGCTCAGGAGACACCCAAGACGGCCCAGGAAGCTCCTCTCCCACATCACTGAAACAAACAGGGGGAAAAAGTTACCATGTGTAACTTGTAATACTTACTGCATCAATTTCACTTACAGCCCATAATTTACACAATATTTTACAAAGGCAAGCCAAATGTATTGACTGCAATGTATGTACAATGCATGTAGTGTAATGTACATAGACTGTGAAACACAAGTTTTACCATCCCCCAGACCAAAGGTGTGAAATATCTTTGGCCCCCAGAGAAAAGGTGTTTGGCCTGGGGGTAACTGATGGGGAATTATAGAGTTAATTCGGCCCTCACACATGGCCTTATCATATCGTACTACCAAGACAGTACAATTTGGCCTTCTATGACTTGTGGCCTAGAATACACGTGGCACACTGCCAGTGGTAGATGCTTAGTGCCTACGTGGCACCAGGTTTACTTAACTCTCTTGATGTGGAAGGATGGACAGATTTGAATGTTAGGACTGTGCTACTGTACTGTGCTTTGAGCTCATGCCTCGGGTCTCGCAAAGATGGCAATAAAACTTCTCCTGCATAAGACATCCGACTGCTGCCCATTCTTCCCGACCTTTCTACCATCGTTTTGTAGGAATTCTCTTACAGTAACAAAAAGACAGACAAAACTAAAACTATTACTAAAACTTATTTTCCCACATAATCTACGCGTATTACGCTGTGTGTACACTAGGTTGCATTCCAGAATGAAAACTATTACTAAAAACGTGTGTTACATATAGCCTAACACACCCTATGAAAACGTTAATTTGTTTGGATAGTACACACACTAAGTTGCGCACAGGCACAGGCAAAAAATTAACAATTTACTGCGTATTGATAAAATTATTTGTACTTACTCTTCAACTGGATCCAGATGCTCGAGGAAATCGATCTCTTCGTCCGTGTAAAAACTTTCCTCCCCAGAGGCTTCATCTACATCAGACCCTTCAAATATCTCGTGCAACACCTCCTGCACTGTTAGGCTTTTCCTAGCCATTAGGAAAAAATGTGGCTCACTGTCAGACTGTAAAAATTCACCGTGCGTAAATACCGTGTCAAAACTTGCCAAAAACTAATCTCCAGAGCCAAATGCCTTTTTCGCGCGGCGGGTATTCTTCCTGTTTTGTATGGCGTCATTTCCGTTTTGTCGATGCTGTTTTAGGAGGAAAATAAATGTATCTCATACGGACATACACGTATGCACAATTACGCACAATGTACGTCCATATAGGTAAATAGTTTATTGAATTATTTATTAATTATTGATGAATTAGAGCCGTCTTAGAAATTGTGGCAAGCAGGCAGAGTCGGAGGAACATTTCTCCTGACGACTAACACTCTTTGGCAAGAGCTTTCCGCCCTCCAATTGGAGAACCACGTGTGATGTCATCAGGGCGCATGCAGCCATTGGACACTGGTTTTCCCTGCTCCATTACACAGGTTGGGGAGGGCAAAGAAAAATGGCGGTGATATCTCCGTGTAGGCTGAAATCTTACGGTTTTAATGCAAAAAAAAGTAAGTTGATATCTTTTATGGATCAAAATACACATACAAAAATATAAAATGAAGCCCTAGCGGTCGGATCCGACCGCACAGCCCCGGAAGAGTTAATCAATATATAGTACACATTATCAGAGAGCTATTGCCTAAATATTCCCATGAGTCATATAAGCTGTCTACAGGAAGAAGGTCTATATCTAAAATTCAGCCTATAAAAAAAAGAAAGAAAAACAATATTACGAGATCATTTTACACTGTGACGAGAAATCTCGTGGCAATTTGATCTCGTGCCATCCCTAGTACATAGGTGCTTTTCAATGGGTTATTTTTTTTAAATGCGGGGAACCCAGTATATCTAGCGGTGCCCCTGGGTGTATGGCTGTTGGAGAAATAACGTTCATTAAAGATATGTATATCCCATATCAGTTTTGTTTTTAGGCCCGAGCACCATCAGGGCCATCTTGTAATCGTATATTCCCCAAAGCGCTCGCCTCCTCTCAAACATGCACTAACGCACTCCTCTCGTTGTGCACGTTCCATGCACGTGCACAATGCACATGTATCAGAAAACGAACATTGTAATTGTACAGAGCCAATAAAAGTCAATGGGCGACTGAGAGCCCTGGGTCACTGACGGGCACTTTATGCCCATCAGTGACCCAGGACCTCTATCATGAGGTAGGAATGCACAAACACTTTCCGAAAATATATAGTCACGTGACGACAAACAAAAAATATAATTGCGGCCACGGCCCCAGACAAACCGGAAGTCCGCCATTTAAGGAAGTCTGGAAAATGCTGAGTCAGCGTTTTCGCTGACGTCGCATTTTAACGAACTCCTCCTAGGGCGTTTCACCAAATGAGCTCCAAATCGCTCCAGCTCATCTAGAGATGTGGGGCATCAAAACTTATCCAAATTTTTTGGCTAAGTTTTACGGTTTGTTTGCGGCAAAGCCGTAGCCTGGCTAACGCCAGACTAAAATCACAAGTGATATTTAGTCTGGGGACCACCAATGCATTTTCTCGTAGGAGAGGTGTGGTTTACGATTGTTCATAGCCGTTTATTGGGCGCTACGAATGTCTCTCATGCGTCTGCACGTAGCCATAGCCAATCGTATCATGGTATCAGATGACGTATGACGTACCTGCTGTAAACTTTTGAGCTAAACTATTTAGAACACGTTCTAAAGCTTGATCGAAAGATGGCATCGCGTCTGCTGCTGTCATGTTGGATCCGTAAATATTTTTTTTATCCCTAAACAAACTACAAGCTTCCGTATATCAAATAGTGCGTCATCGTCTTACCGTCCCTCCTCGTTCTGTGATTGGTGCCCAAATCCATGGAAAAATGTCGGCCATGGTCCCCAGGCTGTTGTGAAGTTTGAAAAGATTCGAGCGCACACAGCAGTCTGGCGTTAGCCAGGCTAGCAAAGCCGCAATCTTTACAAATAATTTTGCGAATTATCGTAAACAACAAATTGCTCACATTCGCACAAACGTACTCAAAAAGTGACATTGGGCGCGATAGTGCCCCTCTAGGCTGAGAAGAAAAAATGCATTATGGGAAAAAAATGAGTTTCTCGGAAATGGATGAAATACGGTACGACAATAGTTGATGGCATCCCGATCAAAAAAGCCAATGGGACCCATACCGTATTTGGTACGGTGTTGCCATGGTGACGCCCGGGGCCCCCATGTTATCCTAATGGGACTGACACATAAATCTCACATTATACACAATTACAGCGCGTATACCATGGTCTGGGTGAATACTGGATTCTGATTGGCTGGTGGGTGCTGACAAGCGTGCATTATTTTCGTATAACCATACACATAGTCCGGTAGTTAAATCACTGGGATATCACTCCGCTGCGGGCATCGCCATAGCAACGCATAACACAGCTGAATCTAGGGCTGAAACAACTAATCGATTAATCGACGACTAATCGATTATTGAAATAGTCGACAACTATTTTAGTAATCGATTAATCGTTTTTGGTTCACACATACTGAAATAGAGCTAAAATTACATGAAAATTTAGTATTTTTGATGAAAACCTACTTTGTTTTTATAGTTAGGGTCTGTAGTGTTTTGTACATTGTAAATTTCATGAATATCTGTCTGTGTTTCATCAAATCAGAAGCAGAATTAGCACTAAGAGGCGCCATTTTAGCTTCATGTGATGAAAAAATTGAAAAAATAACATTTTCATACACCATTCACAGCCAATCAATTAATCGATTAAATGTAAAAATAATCGATAGATTAATCGATTACAAAATAATCATTAGTTGCAGCCCTGGCTGAATCAGATAAACGCTTAATTAGTGACTGACATGAACGAATGAGATGGATTTTGTGGTTAATTTCAACGTTTTTGGCCAAAACAAAACTTTTGATGAATGGGAAGTAGAGGAGAGTAAGCAGCTAGGTTAGCCTACTGTTAAGAAAATATGAGCTTTCCATTTCTACTGAAAACGGTTAAGGCACTATTCATTTTCAGACGTACATAAAATGATCCCTGCACTTAAGCATATTTGGCTGGATTAGTAAAGTCAAACATAAAAGTTTCAGTTCGTGGGGCCGAGGTGTAAGTGACTCCACTGCAGCTGTTTCAGTTGAGCTCGTTGAGCTACAGGTTGCTGACTAGCTAGCTTTAGGTTAAACAGCGTAAAAGTGAAATAACTCCTGCCCAGGAGGGCCGCGCATATCGGTGTTTACTTCCACGGAAAAGTGCAGGTTAGTCCTGTTGTGTTGTGATTCTGGTGATGCAGTGTGTGCTTCTGTTTCGTTGAGCCTGACGGAGATTCTCGCAGCAGCGAGAGAATGGCTCGCTCTGAGACGAGCGTTCAGACAGTGACCGGTTAAAACCCACATAAAATAGTCCCTGTAGTTTGGCATATTTAGAGAGTTGGGGCATCAAAAGTTATCCAAATTTTTTGTCTATGTTTTACGGTTTGTGTGCGGCGAAGCCGCAATCTGTAAGAACAATTTTTCGATTTATCGTAAACTGCAAATTGCTCCCCAACAAACTCCGATGAAAAATCGGAAATATACATTTTATTCAGCTTTCACCCCCGGACACAACAAATGTCAAAAATGACATTGGGCGCGACAGCGCCCCCTCTAGGTGCAGAACAAAAAAATGCATTATGAGTCGAAAAATTAGTTTGTCTGAAACGGATAAAATTTGGCACAAAAATAGTTGATGGCATCCCGGTCAAAAAACCCAATAGGACCCATATCGTATTTTGTACAGTGTTGCCATGGTGACGCCCGGGGCCCCCCATGTTATTGACACATAAATCTCACATTATACACAATTAGAGCGCGTTAGCGCCCTCTGTAAGGAACTTGTGGACAGTAGTCAATGAAGTACGGCCCGTTAGGGCCGTCCGATGCTGCTTGTGAAATAAAAAAAGATTTGGGCCGCGCTAGCGCCCTCTGCAGGTTGGAGCCATTATTCACATGGAGAGGCTAAAAATGTAGTTTTGATGTTTACTGACAAAGATTAATGGCACATCAGGGCAATAAAATGCAGTGTGGCCACGCTAGCGCCCTCGGTAGGATTATGGCGCGCCAATGGAGGCAAGGCCCGTCAGGGTCATCTGATGCTGCTTGTTAGATAATAAAAAGATTATGGGCGCGCTAACGCCATCTGGAGGTTGAAGCCATTATGCACATGAAGAGGTTAAAGTGTAGTTTTGATGTTTACTTACACAGATTAACGGCATATCAGGGCAATAAAATGTAGCGGGCTCGTTAGCGCCCTTGCTATGGTTACACAGGTGTGGTAATGGAGGCACGCTCCCTGACAAACTGGAAGTCCGCCATTTTGAAAAATGCTCTGTCACTCTATTTACCATAACCTGTAAATTGCTCACATTCGCATATACAAACTCCTATTAAAAATCGGAAATATAAATTTTATTGACCTTTCACCCCCGGACACAACAAATGTGAATAAGTTACATTGGGCGCGATAGCGCCCCCTCTAGGTGCAGAACAATCTGAATCGTGGCGCGGGGTCCAGCGTCGCCGCGTGTCACTGCAACCTCAGTGTGCGTTCTCTCACAGAAAATAAAGGAGGCGGCTCTTTTGCTGCGTGTCAAGGCGTTTCGGTGTGCGTTGGGCTTAACTATAGAAATGTTTAATCCGGTGTGCTTAAACTTTCACTCAACACTGTGCATGCACTGTGTTTGTGCACTGTTACCGTGGAAATCCATCAAGTTTCTGGTTCATGTCAACATTGTCCACTGACCAACATTGGCTAAAACAATATAAAAACTAGAGGGAAAAGCCATTGAACAACTCCGTTCACTGCAAGGTCATTATTGGTCATTACAACTAACACACAACCTTCATATTTTACATTTTCACAACTTATGGACACTTTCAAATGTAAAATGTGAATAAAACCAGGGTGATGACTGAACCACAGTTGTTGACAAATGTTGAATGTGACATTGTCAAATCAATGCAACCCACCTTCACCACAGACTTACAAACCATGTGAAACAAAAAAGATTAGCATTTTATATTTATTATTTAAAGACACATGGATGACATTTTCATACATACATTTCAATAAACAGACTTCATAATGATAATTCAGTCTATATAGAAAGCTTCTGTTTATGTAATTACTGCCTGCAGTAGAACAACAATTCTGTTAGCAGTAGGGAATAATATGAGCAAGTATTAACCTTGTACCGCTGAAAATATAAAATAGAGAATAAATACTTCAATAAGTTACCAAAAAATAATATCAGTTATTGTTTTAATAACTGATAGTATATATTGCTTTTAAAATAAAATCATCAGGATCAGACCCAGCAGAGAACTGAACAAGCCCAATCTCACCAAAGACACCGCTGCGGAAGTTGTAGTAGTAGTACCAGTTGGGGCTGTGGTTGTAGTAGTAGTACCAGTTGGGGCTGCGGTTGTAGTAGTAGTAGCAGTTGGGGCTGCGGTTGTAGTAGTAGTAGTAGCAGTTGGGCCTGCGGATGTAGTAGTAGTAGCAGCAGTTGGGCCTGCAGTTGTAGTAGTAGTAGCAGTTGGGCCTGCAGTTGTAGTAGTAGTAGCAGTTGGGGCTGCGGATGTAGTAGTAGTAGCAGTTGGGCCTGCAGTTGTAGTAGTAGTAGCAGTTGGGCCTGTAGTTGTAGTAGTAGTAGCAGTTGGGCTGCGGATGTAGTAGTAGTAGCAGTTGGGGCTGCGGATGTAGTAGTAGTAGCACTTGGGCCTGCAGTTGTAGTAGTAGTAGCAGTTGGGCCTGCAGTTGTAGTAGTAGTAGCAGTTGGGGCTGCGGATGTAGTAGTAGTAGCAGTTGGGGCTGCGGATGTAGTAGTAGTAGCAGCAGTTGGGCCTGCAGTTGTAGTAGTAGTAGCAGTTGGGCCTGCAGTTGTAGTAGTAGTAGCAGTTGGGGCTGCGGTTGTAGTAGTTGGGGCTGCGGTTGTAGTAGTTGGGGCTGCAGTAGTAGTAGTAGTAGTTGGGGCTGCAGTAGTAGTAGTGGGGGCTGCAGTTGTAGTAGTTGGGGCTGCAGTAGTAGTAGTTGGGGCTACAGTAGCAGTCGGGGTACTGCAGGTGGGTGTACCTTGGACGGTGCCGATGCTCGCTAACAGACGGGAGCTGGATAAAGATCCAGCAGCAGTACACAGACTCTTGGAGGCACAGCCCTGAACCGGGTCTGCGTTTACACCGGATGTAGGTATTACTGCAAACAACAACATGACAATGTTACTATGAGCAATGTCCCTGCAGGTGTTGAACAGGTTATCATGTGGCACAAAAACAATTCTCTGGAAATAGATTTAAAGAAAAGAGGACGCGGTATTCAGTTGAAAACCACTAACTACAACTCTCATTGTCATACACAATGAAATGATCAAACAGGACTATCCTGTTTTCTATTTCTAAAGAATTGGGTGTGATCGACTGAAAGCCCACATAGACTAGCTGTAAACAGACTAAACAACCAGTGTATTTCCTATGATTAAAATCTGCGCCTGGATGGACGTGATGGTCCCAAGGATCAGCTAGACACAGTGTGAGCCAAGCTTTAACAAGGTCAGATTGACAAACTCCACCTGGAAACTAAATAAAGCCAACCAAATTCATCAAATCAAAGGGTGTAATGGTGAAGCAACGGTTGTTAAATTTGTCTATGCAGTGTGATGTGATCGCACTGTTCCTACAAGGAGCTGTCCCTACAGGTGTCCAGCTCTGGGCCTTGTGTAGAACTTACTGAAGGATGAGAAGCAGTTGGTCTCCAGAGTGTTACAGGTGACTTTTGAGGTGCACAGACCCGTAGGGTCACAGCTGTCGCACTGCACAGAGCTGTCACTAGGGGTCGTAGGAGCTGACAAAGAAGAGAGAAAAGTACAGTCAAAACCAAGAGTTACCAAACCTCAAAACAATCCTGGTGAAAATGCTCACTCACTGGTTGCGTGGGCAGTGTTACAGTTGTCTGTGCTGCAGCATTCAGCTCTGGCCAAAACATTTGCAGTTCCCGCGTCCAGTGAAAAGTCCTGGGTCCCCGATGCACAGAAATTGTTGGTGTCACAGCTTTTTATTTTCTGAGTGGTAGTTCTGGTTGTGCTTGGCGTGATCGCTGAGGGTAATTCAAAGACAAGTAAGAGTTAGCGCCTCCAGTTTTACCTTTATAATATAGTAATATAGTTTGGATATCGTCATAATGTAAAATATCTTTGAACATACCTATGATGATGATAGAGACACACTTGGTTTCTCCTTTGGTGCAGGTGACAGAAGCTGTGTTTGCACAAGTTGGATCATTTTGTTCCGTACAAGTCATACAAGAGAGTCCGACAACTACAAGAGACAAAAGCAGGTCACACCTAAGGAACCAGGACTAAATGGGAAAATAAAACAGGACTATTAGCTGATATTTACCTGAGGTGATGGAGAGGGCCACAGTTAAGGCCAGAGGAAAGAGCAGCTTCAGTGCAGTCTTCATGGTCGAGTCTTTGCTTAGCTTCTGTATGTCCTCTGTGTGTTTGCAGGTGGATGCTGCTCCGTCTCTTCTCCGACTCCTTTTAAAGTGGATGTGATGTTGGGAGGGACTGTTGTAATGACGATAGTTCTGTTCTTGTTCAGAGAATGCATCACGCCCTTTTAATCGTCACAGCAGACAGTAACAAGTGCAAACATTAATTAGTACCACTGTGCACAAACTGGTTCCACAACTGTATTTCCAATAATTACAGGTGTTGGTCTGGGTTGGTCCTTCACATAAAGTGCATTTTTCTTTTTAATTACTATTACTTTTGTGCACGCACGTTTGTCTTTTCACCGACTGCAATTAGTCCAGAATGCTGCTGCGCCTTTTGACAGAGAGCAAAGAAAAACATCGTCATAGCTCAGCAATCCTTACGTCTTTGTGCTGGCTCCCTGGTTATTATAGAATTGTTTTTAAAGATTTTATGAATGCTTTGATTGGACTGGCCCCTCAGCACATCTCAGACCTCACCCATGACCTCGTGGTGCCTCGGCCTAAAGGTAAGACGTGTGGTGGGCCCTAAGTTGCTCCATGTCCATTGGCTAAGTTGGAGAGAGCGGGGTGGGTTGGGTCACGCAAGACATTTCTTAGCTCTACTGCAAAGGCGTTCAACATTTTGCCGAGACTGTTTCCCAAAGCCTCGATACCTCGCCTTGGTCTGGAGTGGGCGTGGTCAGGCATCCACATCAGCACTCGCTGCCCAGGTGCTGTTCCAATGTTCATGTCCCCCAGAGGCATGTGTCCTGCCTTTGGTTAGCATGTTAGCAATTTAACAAGGATACATCAGTGTCGCCTTCACTGCCTTACACCAGCCAAAATCACCCATAATGCACCATGGCTCTCAAGAAAAAAAAAACGTTGGAGCTTAACTTGACATTATAATTTAGTTTTAGTTGTGAATCTCAATATTTGGTCAAATAGGCTAATTAATTTAAGATTAATTTGAGATCTAAGATTTGTTTTGTCAACTTTAAATGTATACAAACATTTTAAACATTTTCAAATTTCAGCTGCTTCAGGGACCAATAAAGAACCAGATTTGTTTTTTGGGCATTGAATTTGAATTGATGTCAGGCATTTTCAAATATTAATACTATTGTTTTTATTCCCCTTTTGATTTTTATTGAGTATTTTCCATCAAACAAAAACATCAGAACCCCGTCGTAGGTTTCATAATCTTTAACTGTTTTTATTTAGTTTGAGTCCTACTTTCATCACAAAAAATATTATGACTTTGATTCTGTCAGAATCCCCCTGAAAAGAAAGATCACTAGCCACTACTGCCTGGTAGAGCAGTTGGAGCACTTTCTTGCAGATCTTAAAAGAAGCAAACCTCCTCAGGAAGTAGAGTCTACTCTGCATTTTCTTGTAAAGCTGGTCAGTGTCCAGCTTCTCATCCACCTGCAGTCCAAGGTATTTATAAGAGGCCATCACCTCGATCTCCTCTCCATTGATGGTCACAGGCAGGATAAAACATATCTTCCATTTTTATGTTCTTCCTGCGGCAGCTGAAGAAACTTAAGCTGCTGACCAGATGCTGGTGCAGTTCTACACGGCCATCATGGAGTCCATCCTCACCTCCTCCATCACCGTGTGGTACCCCGGCGCTACAGACCGGGACAAGTATCGACTGCAGCTCATTGTGCGTGCTGCTGAGAAGGTGATTGGCTGTGAGCTCCATCTCTCCAGGACCTGTTCACCTCCAGGACCCGGAGGCGTGTGGGTCGGATCACAGCTCACCCCTCTCACCCCGGACATGGACTATTCACCCCTGTCCCATCAGGCAGGAGGCTACGGTCTATGCAGACCCATAAATGATTCTGATTTTGTGACGTCACTTCAATTCCCTCTGAAGTGTGTTCCATTAGCAGCTCTTTTTGCTCAATCCAAGGCAGGACACTTGGCTTGGACTGGAAGGAAGTGAGTTCGGAGGCACTGCCTTCAAAAGCAAGACAAGGTCCCTAGACTTTGGAAAACTCTGACTCTGCATGCTCTCCAGAACAATAGATACTTCAGTAGAACAGTAGATACTTCTACGTCAGGGGTTCTCAAAGTGGGGATCGGGGACACTGTGGTGGTAGTTAGTGTAATTAAGCCAAATATCAAATAGTATAGTATCAAAACATATATAGAACCAGATTTCAAATGTTTTACAACTGAAATTATTATAAATGTTAAATTACATTTTACAGAATGGGGTCCCGAGTTGTTGGTCTGATGATTTTGGGGGTCATGGGTCACGTCTTGAAATGTTTGGGATACCCGTGCTCTAAGTCACGAGGATTCTGGACCTCTGATAAAAAATATGTTCCTTTTGTAACTATTATTTTCTCTAGACGTCATAATGTTTTGCTTCAGATAACTCTTTCTTGTGACACATAGCTTTATTATGTGATATAACCTTTCAATTATTAAACTATTATTTTGTGGTAAATGTACAGAATAACCCTATAATATTGAGTCTTAGCCATAGGACCCAGTATACAGAGTATTCAGGCTCCACATAACACATTAGTTATTCAACATGGTGGAATGACCGCTGAGTGATGTGTTTCTCCTCGTCACAGCTGGGACGATAACCCTCTAATTTATCATACAATACAAATATGATAATTGTTACTTTAGTGGCTCTGAGGCTGAACTAAAGGGAGGGAGGAACCCACTTTGTTCTTTTATTGTTTTTAGGTGTAACTTGTAACAAAGCGGTGAGTCAGGTTCAGGGTGCGTTAGTTCAATTATGTATGAATGTGTAATGATAGGATGGATGGTGTAATGATAGGATGGATGGAAAAAGACTCGCACGCAATGCAAAATTAAAAATGGTCCACACAGCTATTGACCTTTCACAAAAGCTCCGCCCCCTTAGCCAATGTTTGCCAGCTTTGTCAAGAAGTGGAGTTCATCACGTGTCATAATGGGAGAAGTGCGTGTTAGTGGCTCTTTTTGGTGCAATACCAGCGCGTTATCCTCCAGATCGAGGCATAATGGGTTAGAATGGGCAGTGGAGGAATACATTTAAAATATGCAACTGCATAACTCATAGAGGCTAATGCACCTGTGTGCTTTAGGAAATAGTTAACAATCGCTGGAGCTGACTTAAATGCAACCGTCACCGTCATGTGGAATCGTCACGTTCTTCCTACGTTGATCTCTTTTTATGTTAGTCCAGTGTTTATTCAAATACTGTGGGGGTCATTTACTAAGCCTGGAAATTGTGAGTAGTACTTGAAATTAGCGAGTGAGCGTGTTGCTCCTGATTTACTATTAGAAACTGTGCGTAATATTAGTTTAGTTTACTTTATTTGTTTATTTGAGCAGGTGGTCTGCTCAAAAGGAGTGGGCCGAAGCAAAAGGCGTATGAGCGCCCACCCCCAAAATAAAAACAGTAATATTTACATTTAACAATCAAAGCAAGGAACACAGTGCAAAGTAACAAATCATAAACAAATCATACACAGGGGAACATAGGGCAAGGTAGCAACAAATAATAAAGAGCAGTAATTTAAAAAAACAGAATAATAAATAAACAACAGCAAAAGAAAATTATTTCTAGCGTTTAACATTGTCGTTTTGTTTGTATTTGAGAAATATGAATTCTTTGTAGACCTTTTTAAAGTTTGCCATGTTTTTACAAATGTATAGGCATTTATATGATATATTGTACCTCTATCACTATGGAGTACTCATTTTTGAGAGAAATATAAGTATTTTGGGGGGGTAATTTCCCTACCCGGAAGACAAGACGCTTCGATTCAGTTAACTCTGCCCCTCTCTCTGCCCCCATCGGGTTATGAGAATGTGTTGGTTATAAAAGTTAATCCACTTTGATTCTGGCCAAGGTTCACCAAGCATCCATCAGGTTGGTTGATATAGTAGCTAGCTGAATCCCAGAAAGAAATTCCAACTTCTGGCGAGTGCACTCTTCTTTAGGAAGGTTGAATAGTCCTGTTCCTCTCGTAGCCAAAACAAGGATCTAATAGAGCCAAATGCGCATCCGTGACATTATCGTAAGCAAAATGAACAGGCGGTGTCCAGAGTAGGTTAGAAAGAGCTCCGTCTTCACAAACAATGCATCCTCCGGCCGCGGGAGCGCTTGCTTTCTGTGCCGGGAAAGCACAGACGGTCGGAGACGGAGAGGTTTTTTTTTTTTTTTTTTTTTTAATTTAATTTAATTTAAAAAAAAAAATCTTTATTGCTCTCTTACAACAACAACAACAACAAAAGCTGTTTTATAAATTAAAATCAGGCCGTAATGCATTACATTACAGACGTAGAGCACTTCCGTTCCTTTGTGACGACACAAAGGAACGGAAGGAACAGCTCAGTCGTTTACCAGGAGAGGGCAGAGCAGCTGCTCAGAGAGCAGGATTCAGGAGGATTACTTAGAACTGCGTGAATGAAGCCAAAAACCGCTCTGGGGTGTTTTGATAAGGAAATAGCATAACAACATGGCTAAAAACTCCAAAAAGTCGATGTTGCATGATATAGGACCTTTAACTTGGAACTCAAAAGTGTCAATAAATGGTTCAAACAAAATAAATTATCTCTAAATCTGAGTAAAAGCAAAATGATGATATTTGGCAACTGTAATTCCAATGCTCAGGAAGCAATTCAGATAGAGGGTGTTGTTATAGAGCGAGTGCATGAAATCAAATTCCTTGGTGTTATTATAGATGACAGAATTACTTGGAAAGCTCATATTAAATATATAACTACTACAATCTCTAGAAGCATTTCAGTAATAGCAAAAGCAAAGCACATTTTAAACATCAAAGCTCTACATATCTTATACTGTTCTCTGATTTTGCCATATTTATATTATTGTACTGTGGTTTGGGGTAGTACTTATAAAAACACATTAAAACCAATAGTACTGTTGCAAAAAAGAGCTATCCGAGTAATTCATAAAGTTGGGTTTTTGGACCACACAAACTCATTATTTTTAAAATCAAAGATCATGAAGTTTTGTGACATTGTTGAGTTCCAAACTGTACAGATGTTATACAAAGCAAGATACAAACTGTTACCGGGCCAAATACAAAGAAGGTTCCAAGAACGTACTGGTTGTTATGAATTACGTGACGAATTAAACTTTAGGACTCAGAAACATAGCCCAACAGTTAATGGTGTACAATTGTGGAATAAACTGGAAATGGAGTTGAAACGAAGTCCAAATATCAACCTGTTCAAATATAAATACAAACAAAAGACTTTTGAAATATACAGAGAACAAGAAATGTGTTGCCACTAGGAGGCGCAGTAGGATCAATTATGTGTGTTCCTCTATAATCAAGGAAGAGTGTTGCTGCTTGGAACGGTTGTCATTCTATTGCTCAAATTTACAAATTGAGAATTAGGGTAGGCAAGTTATGAATCTGTTGAGAGGGACCCTCCCAACGGGCTCAAACTAGGGGTGTGAACGGTTACAAAAAATGGTAACCGAAAAAATTGTAACCGGTTAACCGTTTGTTTAAAAAGTGGACCGCAGTTGCGCTAAACGGCCAATTAGGGTGACCATACGTCCCGAAAAATTTGGGACAGTCCCGGAATCCAGGCTCTCGTCCCGAATCCCGAATCCGACCCAAATTGTCCCGAAAAATATGTTAGAACTCCTGTAGAGTACCAGGACACGGCGCGCAGACCAGAGCCGTGGACCTGTGTCTTCTCTCTCCTCTCTCTCTCCGCTGTAAACACACACCACGCTGTTTTTGCATGGTTCGAGCATGGGCTTCTGTTCTGAACACTGATTGGCTGCTTTTCCTGCCTGTCAGCGTCACTCTCTTCGGTGGCTGTTTAGCAAGTCCCGCCTTACTCGCACGGCCATTGGTTATTTTTAGTAGGCGGGAGTAAATGCGAGCAGCGCCACATTCCGCTTTGGCTTGTGCCCCGGGCCGTTCGGCCTCGTAGTAGCGATAAAAACAAAGGGGTAAATATGGATTCAAACAAACGTCTGTGCCCTGAGATGAGGCGGACTTCAGACAGAATGGTGCCTGACAAACTACAATGACAGCACAAGTTCCAGAACATGCATTTACGGACATTAGCCTGTATAAGAATCACCTCTGTAACAGAGCTGCAGAAAATCCATCTGTAAGAGTTCAGCTAAAACAGTCAGTCTGCTACAGGTAAGACTGAGCTTTCATTATTATGAAGATGGCTGTTCACAAAGCTTATTATCTCTGCATTGGTCTGTCTTCATGCATGAGTTGTTTATTTGAGCAGATCTGAGTGTTATTATTGTGGATAAATGATACAGTCCAGTGTTACAGTATATATTTCTATGTTTGCGTGTGTGTGTGTGTGTGCGTGTGTATGCGCATGTGTGTGTGCGCGTGCGTGCGTGCGTGTCGGGGGATCCTGTCCCGAATTTCAGGTCAACTCATCTGGTCACCCTACGGCCAATGGAGCGTGCAGTCACTTTATCTCTCATTCAGAGAAAACAAGCCTTGAAGTTTTGTGGCGACTGCGCATGCGCGGAACCTTCTTCGGCTCGTCCGTCCCAGAAGGAAATATACCATATTTGGGCGTGATAGCGTCATCACGGAACCCTTTGCAGCAAACGTGGATGTAAAAGCTGTCAATATTTGTGAATGAAATACCCGCTGCAGAGCGGTCTTTCGACGCCGGTTTTCTTACTTCCGGGTTCCGTCTGGCTCGCAAGCGGACAAATCATCATAAAATAAGCATCATGCGGGGTGAATTTTGTTATTTTTATACTCTGACATGAAAACTAAGATGTAAAGGGAGGAAAATAGATACAAATCTCCACTTCGACCACTGCGTGAAAAATCAATATTTTCACTTGCCGTGTCTCGCCTTAATTTCTAAATAAATAATACGTGTTCATTTTGACTTTTTTTTCGGTTATCGGTTACTGATTTTTCCTAACCGGTTATGATTTACTAACCGGTTAACCTGTTTGAGCAGGTTAACTGCTCAAACAAAAATAAATAAATAAATAAACAACATGAAAGCATCATAAGAATGAGTGAAATTTTAATATATATATTTGTGATGGGACTTTTATTCTTTTCTCTTTTTTCTTTACAGCGCTGCCATCAGTCCGAGGACATCCCAGGTGTGTGTTCCTTCATTATAAAAAAAATATTGTGTGGTTGTGTGTGTGACAGACAATGGCCGCTAGCTGCTCTGCTTTATGACCGCAACACTGGAGGCCACCATTGCTCCGCCATTGCTGTAATACCGCCATATCGCCGCTAGGCCCCCATTGAAAAGCATTGGACTTTAGACACGTTAAAAACAACTTTAACGCCTGGTTTCTATTAACACTTTCTATGGCTACATATTCCTCCTGAGATAACGCCGGGTTAGTCACAAAAAAGAACCAGGCTGGTTTTCGAAAGAAGTTTTTTTTAAATCTCCTACTTAACGGAGGTCGGACTGTTAGCATTGGAGCTGCGCGAGCTACACGTCACGCAAGGGCCGAGTCTACAGTGAAGATCCCGCCCTTATGCCCTTATTAGGAACATGCTTCGTCAGAGCTGGGGAGGAGGAGTCTGTAAATCCGCCATGATTTCCCCCTCGAACGTGGACATTGTGGTAAACGGGGAGGAGTGAGTATTGACGGTCTATTAATGATGTCTATGGTGACAGAGTTGGAGAGAGTAATGAAAATGTTTATTCAAGTAAGTATAACAGTAATTTGAATAGGATTTTACTGAAGTAAAGGTCAGCAGAATTGTACTTCAGTACTGAAAGCTATGTTTTTGTTTTTAGTAGTGACGCAATCTTATTTACAAAAGGTAACAGAAAAAACAACAACAAACTAAGGCCGTTTTCACACATGTTGGAGCGTTTTGTAGGTCGCCACGAGACTGTATTTACTCCAAAGTTAGTTAAGTCTGTGTTCACACGCGCTCGCATAAAACATCGCAACATCAGCCACGTAACAACGATCAGCTGTTCAACAACGTATTACCATGACAACGGGCATCAACCTGTCAATGTGCCGACACGTGCACACGTACAGGCACACTTCCCCGATGTTACTGTGGTCACTCCTCTCCCTCGTGGTTAAATACACTGAGGCTTATAGACGTGAAGCGCGGAGAGATTTACTTAATCAGCACATGGAGAGGAAAGTTTCACTGCAGTAGGAAGGGAAGACAGGAAAGAGAGGCGTACCTGATGATTTAAAGTGAATCCATTTTGCCTCGTCAGAGTAATCCAAACGTCCTCATGCAGCGCGTACTCATTCTTTCTTCGTGCAAAAAAGAGGCATCAAAGCGAGAATAGTTCACCAGAGGTCGGCCGCCTTAAAAGTGGCGCTCTCGGCCCGAAAGTCCCTTTAAGTCGACCTAACTAGGTCTGCCTGTTTGAAAACACCCTAAGTAAATGTACAGTGCAAATATTTGTTTTCACAGGAAATGTTTTTTAAGTCACGTATAGACTTGTGCATGATGAGTTTCTCATTTTAAAGTAAGACTCTTATTATAATGTTGGTGAAGTTGGAGCACAAATTAGTGTTCATCCAGGTTTTTGTCTGGACTGTCCAGCTGGAGAACAGGCCTTTATTTAGTTTTTATGGGGAGAACTGAACAAAGACGTTTAGGGGGCCTATCAGAGCAGTCATTGGAGTGAATCAATAATGGACCATTGTTTTTATTTTATTTTTTCATGTATATTATTTTTGTTTTATAGAATCCGCAAATCATGGACCTTATGCCAATGAAGAGGACCCAGTTTTTGAGTTGGCTCCTTGTCCCCCAACACCTGTGCTCCCTTCATCGTCAGATAATGCTGCTGCGCCTGCTGTGACTGCAGTGACTACGGCGACTGATGAGACGGGCTCAGCATCTTACCTAATTGACACACCAGATCACCTCTCGGACTATGATGAACTTTTGGATGAGAATTTCAACACATGCAATGAAGAGAGTGCCGATGAGAATGTTGATTTTAACACAGACACAGATGCGAAAGACAGGCCTCTTTACGCTAATGCACCTCTTTCTGTAGCAGAAAGCCTGATTCTTATTATGACCTTTGCAAAAAGACACAAACTAACAGGTAAAGCACTTAATGACTTAATTACTCTGATTAGTTTGCATTGTCCATCTGAGATCCAGACCGAATGTCTTCATAGTTTACAAAAATTCAAACAATTCTTTGATCAGTCATCTGCTACAACTGTACATTTGCACAAATATTGCAGTGGGTGCTTCTTATCAGTTGAAAGCACAGAGGAAATATGCAAATCATGTGCTGCTGATTAGGGATGGGAATTGATAAGATTTTATTGATATCAATACCATCAATAATTTTACCTATCGATGCGATTCTTTATCGATTCTCTTATCGATACCTGACTTGTCTGTGTGTTGGGGAAAAGCAGGGAATGAATGTGCTTTCGATAAACTCTATCAAAAAGACACATTGTTAGTTTTCCCAAGAAAAAATATTCATTAAATTAAGCAAGTTTCCAAATATACTGTGGCTCCTGCTGGCACTCAGGCTGCCTGGCATCCTCTAAAATATAATGGTAACATGTGTACAACAAGTGTCTGTAACTTGTAACAGACTGATGCTGTTTTGTAACACCTAAACAACAGGACTCGGTCTCAGCCCAAACCCTACAGTTTTTCAGCTATTTCTGCTCATCCGGCGCTACATTCTCCTTCCCCTGTCCGTGTGAACTACTTCTGCTGCAGCCCGTTAGCCAGAGCTGCGAGAGATCAGCCGATCCGCTCATATAGCGCACTCATAGCGGGGACGGGCAGAGGTAGAGCCGCTCACAGTGCGCTCAGGGTGGCGACAGGCAGCTGCAGGCTCCGCTCTGAGCCCCGGGCCTGAGCGGAGGCTGCCGAGGTGCGCTCAGACCGGGCACAGACAGTCTCGGACCCGGGCTCAGAGCACAGCGGCACGGGGAGGCAGCGGGTGCAGCAGCGAGGCACTGAACCCCGTGTGTCATGTCAATAGCGACGTATCGAAAGTTTGTAAAGAAACAGCAATACAGCGCAAATAGCGAGTATTCACAGCAGCAAAGCGAAAACGTAGAACGGACACGTTTATAACAATGGACTGTTTTAATTGACGACACTCTTTTGTCTCTCGTGAACGCGCAAAACGGAAAGGGAAAGGCGGAGCGGAGGCTAAGGGGTAGAATTGAGATTGGGCCGATGTTTCCCTGCTTACTTTGAAGCAGTGTCAACACACGTGCGTCTCTGCGGCGCAAAAAGAGTGTTTTCAGAGCGGGAGCATCGATAAGAGGGATCGATAATGAAGTAGACGTCCGGTTCTGATGCTTTGCATCCCATCCCTACTGCTGATTTATTGGTGGACGGTTCTTCTTCTTATTTCATTGAAGTATCATTTGAAGCACAATTGAAATCCCTGTTTGCTAAACAAGGATTTGAGGAGCAACTACTGTTCAGATTCAAGAGACAAAAAAGGGCCAATAACAGTGTTGAAGAAATTTATGATGGAGACGTCTATAAAACATTACAAGGCAACGGTCCCCTCAACGACCCCAAAAATATCTCATTGACTTGGAACACAGATGGAGTACCTATTTTTAAGTCTTCAAAGTTTTCATTGTGGCCTTTTTATTGTATTATAAATGAGTTAAGCTTTGTTCAACGCACAAAACGTGAAAACATGATATTTGCTGGTCTTTGGTTTGGGGATTCAAAACCATCTATGTTAACCTTTCTTAAACCACTGATTGAGACACTGAACAAAATGGAAGAAGAAGGTGTTACTGTCACATTTGCAGGGGCCTCAGCACCGTTTACATGCAACGTTTTCACTATCGCTGGAACATGCGATCTTCCAGCAAAAGCATTAGTTCTCAACACTGTTCAAGACAATGGTAAATTTGGATGTTTAAAATGTGAACAGCCGGGACAAACTGTGAAAACAGGAGAAAAAGGACACGTTCATGCATTTCCATTCCAGACTGTAGACCCAAAAGGACCAGCTCGTACCCATGGAGACTTCATCGATGAAGCCCGGAGGGCTCGTGACTCTGATAGCATTGTACAGGGAGTGAAAGGCCCTACATATCTCAGCAGACTAAAAAGTTATGATTTAGTCCGGAGTACTGGCATAGACTACATGCATTGCCTACTGTTAGGAGTGATGCGATTGCTGATGTGCCTGTGGTTTTCTACAGAGTTTTCTCGATGTGCATTTAGTATGGTCAGATCAATTGAAGAAGTGGACAAAAGACTAAGAGAAATCCAGCCACCATTTTCCATAAGATTTCCACGATGTGTGTCTTCTCATAGAATGTTTTTCAAAGCATCAGAGTATCGGTCCTTACTGTTATTTTTTGGGCCTGTTGTGTTTTGGGGTCTTCTTGATGATTTGTACTACCACCATTTTTTACTGCTTAGTGAGGCAGTATTCATTCTCCTAATGCCTGCCCAAATAGATCATGCTGAAAAGCTTCTGTTGAATTTTTGTAGCCAGATCAGTAGCCTTTATGGAGAGCGTTATATGACCGCCCATATGCACATGCTTGTTCATTTAGCTGACAGCGTGAGAAATCTTGCTTTCACTTTGAGGACAAAAACGGTCACTTGCTTCGCCTTGTACATGGAACTCAGAATATACCTCTTCAAATGGTGAATGCTGTTAAAATAATCCAGTGTCTTCCTTGTATTACGCAAAGTAGTAAGCTAAATACAGTGGCTACTGATTTCTTGGTCAAAATGAGCGGTAACAGTATTCCTCAAAGAAATGATCTACGTTGTGTTGTATTGATCGGGGCATCATTTAATCTATGTCTTGATACTGACGATATGAGTATTCTGGAACAGTTCATTGGTCAAGGACTGGATAACAATATTGTGAAGGCTTTTAACAGAGCTCAAATCGGAAATACTTTTTACACTTCTAAACAGTATCGCAAAGCTAAACGAAGAAACAATAACACTGTGCTATTTCGAGACAGTATGGAGCACAAATATGGACAAGTTGATGTATTTTTTTCATTTAAAAGAAACGATGACTGTGGAACTGAAATGTATCTTGCACTTGTAAATGAATTTTCAGTTACAGGGAGGACTCTTTTAAAAGATTCCCTTACTGGTGGAACATGTTTTCATGTTGTTTGTCAGAGGGGCCTGTAAAAAGAAAAGTTGTTGCTCTTGAACATATTCTGGGAAAGTTAATGTTCTTTGATTTGTCGTCCATGCCAGGTATTGTGTTTGCTGCACATTTTCCTAACAAACTCGAACATGGTCTTTAAAAGCAGCCAAATAAACAATAGCAACACAAGTGTCTTTATTCTTCCTGTATGAAATTTAAGACCTGTGGTGGAAAGTACAAGTTCAAATTTTAAGTACTTTTATTGAACATATTACAACTGATACTTTTACTTCATTACATTTCAAAGCCTGTGTGTACTTTCTTAGTCCTGATTCAGTCCTAAACATGGATTTAGTCATAATTTAGGCCTAGTTTAGTGGTGATAAAGTAGGACATGATTTAGTCCTGGGTAAGTCCAGCTTTATAGTCCCAGTTTAGTCCTGGTTGGGTTTAGTTAAGTAAAAAGCAGTGTTTCACAATTGTTTTTTTCAAGTACTATTAAAAATGGGTACTTTTGTACAGTTTTAATCTACTTTTACATTTGTTGCTCATATCTGTACTTTTACTGAAGAATATTGAGAACTTCCAGCACATGAGAAAAGAAAAAAAAAAATAGACAACTTTAAATGAGATTAGTTTAAGTTTAATGTGAAATCTCTCTTGTGTCAATTATTGAGACAAATAGGAGACATTTAATGTGGAGACGATTTGAGATTTCTACAAGGACAAAATGAGATCTCTTTTAAATCTCAACAAGAGTCTAACCTGAGCTTTTGTACAGTCTTTTGCTCAGGAGACAAAATTGAGAAACATGAGCAATAATCCGTCGGCTCAGATTGGTCTTAAGCAATGCTCAATTTGGTCTAGGAGAAAGGAATGAGTGATTATTGAGATCTCTTTTTGAAATACCCTTTCCTCTGGGAATCACTTCAATATTGTTGTTGACAAGGACGACAGGCAGCTGGACTATGCCAGCTGCAAAAAATGCAAGAAAGTCCTGGCAAAACAGGAACATTTCCCTTGACTCATAGTGGTGCTACTCGTCAGACCTCACTCAGTCTGTGCCTTAAAAAACTCGGGACTTGGCGGGACCCGTTTGAATCCCTCGGGCGGGAGGACTGTCCCACCGGAGCGCTCGGGAACGGGCACGAGGCTGGTGGGCACGGCGCTCCCGTGCAGGTCTCTACATTGGAGCTGCACGAGCTACACGTCACGCAAGGGGGAGGTCTGACGAGTAGCACCACTATGAGTCAAGGGAAATGCACCAGGAGATAACAGCGGGTTTGAGACGTGTAGGCTAGTTCAGCTGTACGTTTAGGTTGGTTGGTCAGTTCAGAGCGGACAAAGAGCAGCCAGTGACGGTGCACTAAGCGCACCGATCTAGTCTACGTAGCGTCCGTCCGGGTCTCGGTTACCTGCAAACATGGAGCACATTTTTATTGCACAGCGCTGTCGCTGGCAGCGTTTCAGGTCGAGCGCATGCTTTAAAACCAGGCCATCTATAGTTTTCTTAAATGAAATTACGGATTAAAGCTTTGATTAACCTTCTCTATTGTTAATTTTGGACAGAAAACTGAATAGCCTAACAATGATTGATACCGAATCAAACATGGATGTAAGAATACTTTAGTATTAATTGTGTAGTTTTGTACGAGTTAAAGTATTTTACAACAACAATTGTTAATTACTGGATTGTTAATTAATGCGTATTATGTGATTTTCAATAATGTGGACGAAAATAGCCTATGGGCATAATTTCAAGTTATACAGTTTTTCACACGAGAAAAAAAATAACACCATCAATTTGTTTGTTGTATTTATTCATTTAATTTATTTAATTATTGTATTTACTGCAATTTTTGAAAAAATAAAAATATTACACTCATATTTCTCGAGTCATATGTTCCTGCACCTCGTGCGTAATAGAATGGCTAAACTGCAACAACAAAAAAGATAGATTGGAAATGCCTGCTTTGAGGTCATTGAAAAGATAACACAAATGTAAAAAGCCTTTCTTTCAAATGTCTTGCTAATTGTCACAATGTCCCCCCGCGGCCGTGCTTGCACAAACTGTCCCTCTGTTAAAGACTGGTTCTCCCCATTGTAGCGCACGAGGGTGCACACTCATCACTCATCACATTCACACCGGACATTTTCACCTGTTGCTGCTGCTGTCAGTCCGTCTGCCTCTCGTAGTGTGGCAAACCGAGGTTCTTCCTGGTTGTGCGTCAAATAGCGCATTGTGGCGCGCTCTTGGCAACCAGCTGGTCACGGACTGAACCATTGTGTGTGTTGTTTACAATGTTGTGATTTATTGAGTTATTGGGTTTAATTTAGATTGTCATATGTAGGGCAATTTATTCTCATTATTTCTGTGTTAATGTTTCTATTGTTTCTTGTCTATTTTGGGTGAATGTTTAATACCCCCTTCAATTAGTGTTGGTCTGCCTGGGGGGGGTATTGAAGGGGAGCATTTGGGCTCTGGAAGGAGTTGGTTGTTGGAACTGGAGATGGCACTGCGTGGCTGCCGTAATGCCTGTGAGTCTTTTGTAAATACTGTACTTTGTTTTCACTGCACTGTACATACTTTTTCACTGGATTTGGAAAATAAAAACCTGTGGAGAGAAACTTCGACCTTGCCATCATTTCGTAAACGTCTGTAAATGAACTATTTAAAGGTCAGTGCCTGAACTCCAGGGTCTTTGAGTTTTAAAATTATCTCATCCATCTGAAAGTTAAGGCAACCCAATTTCCAATAAAAAACACATCCTTTACATTTTTTTAAGAGTATTCTTAGATTGCAACACACACACATATACATAGGCATATATATATATATATATATATATATATATATATATATACACATATATATATATATATATATATATATATATACATACATATATATATATATATATATATATACACTCACCTAAAGGATTATTAGGAACACCTGTTCAATTTCACATTAATGCAATTATCTAAACAACCAATCACATGGCAGTTGCTTCCATGCATTTAGGGGTGTGGTCCTGGTCAAGACAATCTCCTGAACTCCAAACTGAATGTCAGAATGGGAAAGAAAGGTGATTTAAGCAATTTTGAGCGTGGCATGGTTGTTGGTGCCAGACGGGCCGGTCTGAGTATTTCACAATCTGCTCAGTTACTGGGATTTTCACGCACAACCATTTCTAGGGTTTACAAAGAATGGTGTGAAAAGAGAAAAACATCCAGTATGCGGCAGTCCTGTGGGCGAAAATGCCTTGTTGATGCTAGAGGTCAGAGGAGAATGGGCCGACTGATTCAAGCTGATAGAAGAGCAACTTTGACTGAAATAACCACTCGTTACAACCGAGGTATGGAGCAAAGCATTTGTGAAGCCACAACACGCACAACCTTGAGGCGGATGGGCTACAACAGCAGAAGACCCCACCGGGTACCACTCATCTCCACTACAAATAGGAAAAAGAGGCTACAATTTACACGAGCTCACCAAAATTGGACAGTTGAAGACTGGAAAAATGTTGCCTGGTCTGATGAGTCTCGAGTTCTGTTGAGACATTCAGATGGTGGAGTCAGAATTTGGCGTAAACAGAATGAGAACATGGATCCATCATGCCTTGTTACCACTGTGCAGGCTGGTGGTGGTGGTGTAATGGTGTGGGGGATGTTTTCTTGGCACACTTTAGGCCCCTTAGTGCCAATTGGGCATCGTTTAAATGCCACGGACTACCTGAGCATTGTTTCTGACCATGTCCATCCGTTTATGACCACCATGTACCCATCCTCTGATGGCTACTTCCAGCAGGATAATGCACCATGTCACAAAGCTCGAATCATTTCAAATTGGTTTCTTGGACATGACAATGAGTTCACTGTACTACAATGGCCCCACAGTCACCAGATCTCAACCCAATAGAGCATCTTTGGGATGTGGTGGAACGGGAGCTTCGTGCCCTGGATGTGCATCCCACAAATCTCCATCAACTGCAAGATGCTATCCTATCAATATGGGCCAACATTTCTAAAGAATGCTTTCAGCACCTTGTTGAATCAATGCCACGTAGAATTAAGGCAGTTCTGAAGGCCAAAGGGGGTCAAACACAGTATTAGTATGGTGTTCCTAATAATCCTTTAGGTGAGTGTATATGCGCCTATCTTTGCACCTTGAACAATTTCCTTTTTGCTTTCAATTTGGCAGGGGAAGAAGATATTTGTTGTACAATCTGTACACTAAAAAGCCTAAAGCTTCAAACATTTGGTGTTCGACTTCTAAGTTTGTGCACTGGAGTTACTTTTTACATAACACTTTCAACATAATTTAATTACAGAAAACTTAGCCTGCTGATACTTCCAGGGGAGGCGTGGACAGAAAGGACTGGATTGGAACTACAGGTACCACTGAAAATTGATTGAATTAAAGTGTAACAATGGGTCTGTGTCTTTAGATTGCTACACCCTTGGAAGCGTGCTTCCGCCTGAGAAAAATCGAAAGATCTAGCCACTACAATCATACTCAAGGAACCCCACCACTAGCTGCCCTAGACATGGGTCACTGTACCCAGACTTATCTCCTGATAGCTATTCACCGCTGGATTGCTGTCGCAATTGGGTGTCCAGTGGCATTCCTGTTTATTAGTTTATTTATTTATTTGAACAGGGACAGTGTACAATATACATTAACCTCAGAAAGGAGAGATGCATTGTACCAGGTTGTAGCACTTGTGCTAATTTCCACCTGCAGTCCCTGGGCAGACTGTGGCTGTGGCTCGTGTTCATCAGTTTCTCCTAGAGGACGGCACTGATGGTGGTGGGTGGCAGAGTCATGTACTGTACTTGCTTATCAATCTGCTGTAAATACTGAGGACAGAATGGAGCAGTTCAGAGGGGGGTCACCCCGATGTTCCCCGTACCTATGTTCCCCGGGTCCGATGTTCCCCGGGTCGAGGAACATCGGACCCTCCGAACGCCGGAGGGCCCGGTGTTCCCCGGCTGCGGGTCTCGCTCATAGACATGTTATTGCTGCGCGTCTTCATGCGCCCGACAATTAAAGTCCTGCTGTAAACTCTTCTAACCGATAGGCCTATAGGCAGTAAACACTCGCCTCTCACCGCTCTTTCTTCTCTCTTCACCGCCTGGCACAGCACGGCCCGGTACGTGCGGATAATGGAGCAACAAGCGGCTTGGTTTCACTCATAACTCGCCTACTGATAACTTTATAACATATTATAAGCCTTGTAGATCTCGCATTGTAATAGCCTGCAGCATGTTTGTACAACCTCAGAATAAGAACGTGTCGCAGTCCAGACAAGAAAAGTAAAATTAGCTACAGCAAACTCACCCACACCCACAGATTTCCCTCCGTTTGTTTGACTGGTTCGTTGTAGCTCGATCGTGCTTAAATCCATGTTTTTCTCCGTGCAGCCCCAGCATACTCCATCACGCGGTGTGCGGAGAGCCAAGTGCAGCGGCTCGTGCCATACCGCTCCTAACTCTAAGCTCTAAGCTCTAAGTTTTATCTGATGTCTGCACTCCAGCCTTATGCACATTAAATTAGGGATCTTTTTACGAATGGGGAAACACATTGCGTCCTCACTTCTCTCCCAGTGCCGCCGCCTGTCATGCGCTCATTACGCACTGCGTCAGCCATCAGATGCTCCGAGAGGCACCACTGAGGCCACTGATTAAATGACTGTAGGCGGGTGAAATATAAATGAAGAGAGTCACCAACTACAAAAACAAGGTTCTTTTATTCCTTGACTACTCTCCGTATTGGAAAAGAAGAGCAGCGTTAATAGGTGGAGTATAGTGGGAGCTTAAATGGAGTGCTGTGAAGCTCCTCTTTAATGTAATACACAAGTGCAAACAAGAGTGCAAAAATAACTGAAATGGTTCCTATAAAAAGATCAAACCATATATAAGCAAAACATTGAATGGCAAATACAACTTATTTGCATAGAACATGAGAAATGGCTCACCCTCTTAGCTTGACTGCTACTGGCAAGGCAGCTTGCACTATCCAGGTTTGAGCAAAACAGGCCAACTGTGTCACATTTGAATAACACATTTAACATTTGAATTAGATTTTCAAACAAACAAATAACACACAGCTTAGAAATATCACCTGTGTGTTCAATGCTCCGTTACGAACACCACATGCCACATCACGCCATTACAGAAAAAGCAATCTAATGGCATCCAGGATAAACCTCAATCATCTGTTGGATTGGCCATATTATGTGTTACTTACAATTGTATGGTACATATTTGAGTTATATTAGGACAATGCAAGTCAGTTTATAACATATTTACCCGATGTTTAGGTCTCACTCGCTTCTGAGAAATGAATAGCTAGCGCTCATGCAGTGAAAAGAGCGAACTTCCTCTGCGCTATCCCTAAAGTGCAAATACAAGTGTGGTGCGCCCTCTTGTGGTGCGACAGAACAACAGGAGTTTTATCACTGGGCTACATGACGTTGAACAGTATTTGCGCTGCTGTTTTATTAATGCAGTTGACACAAACACGATCCATAGCCTATACTAAATGAGAACGACGAGGAAGAGCAGAAAAGGAAAACTGCTAACATGGCAATTACGTGGCACCGCGGGTGGACCTGTGAACCTTAGCCCACCCGACGGTCCTGATCATTCACTTCAATGCCTCTCCCAGGACAGAGACATCTGCACGGTCTGCACCGTTGTCTGCAGGACGCACATCTGGCTGTCTCTGTGCAGATTGTTGCATCTGTTCCTAAAACTCGTGTCCCCGACCTGTCATCCCTTCTTGCACCTTCTCTTTTATCAGCCCCTTTTTCAAATCAATTGACCTTATTTATTTGTATTATTGTTATTTATTTTGTGAATTTTAATACAGTTTAAACTAAAGGGGCCAAGGGGAATAATAATAATGATTATATATATATATATATATATATATATAATTTACATATCAATGCTGTATTAGCAAATGTATTTTTATATACAAATATAAAGACAGTTTTCTAAATTGTTGAAAAATTAATTTTTATTGTGAACAAACAACAACATAAGTGCTTTTATTTTATATTTATTTAAACATCACCCATTTTGGCTCAAAGAAACTATAATTTAAGGAATATTTTTAGCTCTGACGCAACATTTTTAAGGATAAATTTAAAGTCAAGCCGTGAATAAAATAAAGACATAGTACTGCTCTGTTTCTGGCTGTGCGGGGCGCGAGGTTTCGCTTTGCTTTTCACATGGCAACTGAACAGCTTTTTAGTGCCGCGATGGTTCTCACATCGGAGCTGAGAGTGCATGGTTTTGGATAAATACACAAGGACAAAGAGAGAAGAGGCGTGGTGCGTGGAGGTAAGAGCAGACGAATCGGGGAAGCAATGCATATAATGAGATAATAATAAATTACGGAGAGAAATTATCTCTATAGCGAAACCACAGGTATAGGCTAAGGCTATAGTAACATCACATTAAGAACACATCGCTCGATTAACAACAAATAATCATTCGTACACTAATCAACTGAAACAAAAAGTGCAACTCAGAACATGGAAATAACAATCAAATGAAATCAAAACCAATACAGCCCATACACTTGCTGCCTTCCAATAGGACTTTACGTCCCGTTCACCCTCAACATATTGCCGCTTCAGTCGTCGCAGCCTTTCCTCCAAAACCCTCCATTTGCGACGTCGTATAGAAGGCAATTCTCCACGTTCTGCTCCGTCAATATTTCGCTCCACGATGGTCTGGCGGTCCTTCAGGCATCGGATAAAAGTCCAGAGAGACGGGTGCCGGACTCCGATGGCGTCATTTAAAGTTTTGTGAAAATCTTCTGTTTTTTCAATTTAGTAATAAAAATTGTAATTGATTTTCGATTATTATTTTGAAATGACAAACAAATAAATAAATAAAAACAAAGAACGAACCACGGCACCTTCTCCGGTCCATGCGTCCGTCCAATATTTTGGATTCTGCTGGAATGAGTCAGTGCAAATGGAGTACTAACTAAAACGAATTCAAAGAAAATTGGAACGAAAAGAATGAATTATCTTCAAAATCTGATGTTGCAAAAAGGCGTCTTGACCAACTGATAAAAAGGTTCAAACCTAATGTGTGTTTTTACAAAGGAACAATGCACATCTCAGGAAACGAAAATGCTGAAGTAAAAGGCACTGGACTAAAAATACTGGGACTAAATTGGCAAACGAAAATGATGTATTCGCGTTTGACCTGAGTGATCTGATGGAGCTATTGCAAGAAACCAAAAACACTAAACGAGGCGTGCAAGAGACTGCGCCAATCGTTTATCCTTTTGGCTTTTTATCACCTTTCAAACGTGGATTTAAATGCTTCTTTTATGAAATGCTGAGGCGTTGGAAATACTTGTAACCTTGTAACTTGTTGGAGAAAGTTCTCACGCAAAACATCCAAGCACTTTCAAATCGGAGGTCGTTTAAACAAACGAAGTTTACTATTTTGGAGAGGATGCTCTACCTGTGATGAGCTGACCAGAGTCAGGCTCACCGGCGGGGGTCTGTTGTAGCTTCTCATTCTCAGCTGCGCAAAGCGAGCGCACCTTACCGGACCCGCGCTCCTCCCACAGGGCTCCATTATGCGTAAAAGCAAAATCGCGTGTTTGAAAAACTATGCAGCAATAGTTTCAATCGTCTTCATTTTATTCAGTCAGAGATGTCAAATAGCAGATGCCTGGGGGAGAGCTGGATAACGTGCCCAAAGTTAGCCATAGACACAAGCTGCGATCAGCTGAAATATGAACACACAGAGAGCGAGAGGGAAAAAGGAAAGTAAATAGGCTAGTTGGTATTTCCTCTCTATAGGTATTCACAAAAGTTGGCACGGATCATATCCCGTCTTTCGTGGATGAAGAAATGCGAACATCAAAGGGCACACGCGGGGAACAGCGGAACTTGTCTCATAGTTGAAGTCCCGATGTTCCCCGGGTCTGATGTTCCCCCGCTAATAGAAGTGGGGGAACATCGGACCCGGGGAACGCACCCGTTCAGAGGCATGTTGACAGACAATTAGCCAACAGATGAGAGAGCTGGAAATGGAGATGAGTAACCTCATGCTGACAACATATCACAGAGTACCTTGGCTCATCCATTTTACACTTACAGCTATGCTACACAGCAGAATCAGTACAGCAGCCTCCCTCAGTTAGAGACAATCACTCCTGTAATGAGATCTCCATCACCATTGTTCCTTTCCAGCTTCCTCATCCACAGTCTACATCTCCTGTATCTCCTCTGCAGCTCGCACCTCCTGAACTTGTAATGGAGCAGCCTCCTCCAGCAGTGCATCCTACTTCTTCACCAAGGACAGCTCAGCTCCAGTTACCACTGCTGTGCTGCGTCACTTCCTGAAGGAGTCCGCACTCAGCCTACAGAGCCTCGGCATTACACAGCAGTGCAGCCTAAAGGCCTATTCATACTCCACAAGACGCAAGAACTTTGTTCTTGTTCTTGAGGCAAAAAGAACGAGAACAAAGTTCGTCTGGGCTCTGAAATGTCATACTCCACAAGACGTGCTGCTGCCGAACTGCCACGCCCCCTTTTTCAGCAGCCAAAACAATCAAGGAATTACAGAAATAAAACGAGCCATTTGAGTTCAAACCATTATAAAATGTATCAGTCACGGTATTGCAAACATTTTGAAGCTTGACTTCATGTTTAGCACACATCTCCTGCTGGTATATTACATTAGGAAACGTTAACGTTAAAAGCTTACCTCCGTTTCACTCGGTAAAATCATGTTGTCCAGCCGAGAACCTTCATTGGACATGCTGGTTGATGTTTCCCGGTGTTTGATGAAGGGTCTAATGTTTACAAGCTTGGTATCCCTCAGTCCACGAGCCTGACCACTGTTTTTTTTATCACTCGCTTCTTTCACGCAGGTAGAGCCAGGCTCTTCTGCTTTCCACTTCGTCCTTGCCCAAAATGTCCGCGTGTTTCTCGCCAGGAATTTGTAGCCAGTTGTGTGTCCTTGTAATCCTTCAGCGAAAACACAGGATCGGTGCTTATGGACAGAGCATTGAAGGGACTGGGCCAGTCACGTGGGGACAAAACTGAGGCAGTGGGTCATGTGGTACGTCTGCAGCCAGACCCATCTCAGCTAGTCTATCACTCATACGGCGGAGGCTCAAGGCAGGAATAAGGAAAACTAAAACTGCCCTTTGCAGTTTGGTTACCACAGTAGCTAATACTTCATAGGGATAACTTACACAGGCAGAGGTGTTGTGTTGGGTTCTTTTACAAATAAAGACTGTTGCCTTGAGTATTCACGGAGCCGCTTTATTAACAGGCTGCAACAACATTGTAGTTCTTACTCATGCAGTACTCAGACGTCGCACATTAGAGCCCTGCATTTGAGCCCGAGGCCCGAGGGGCCCGAAGGCCCGCGGGCCGGGCTTCGGGCCCATTACCGGTTTCCCCGCCGTGGGTAAACCTCTGCAAAGCGGTATGGAGAGAGAGGACGGAGCGGTTCGCGTGCGGAGTGCTTCTATCGACTGTATGTTTTGCAGTGCTTCCAGGAAACAAATGCATGCGTGTTCCTCCCAACAATAAAAATAAACACTGTGCTTTATGTTACGTTTAGATAGAAGTGTTTATTTATTCATACAATGCAGGTCAGCTGTTGCAGCGCTGTTTAATCACGCATTTGGAAATATCGGGGGGGAAAGAGAGCAAGCGAGAGAGAGAGAAGAGGCGGGCCGCGGGCCGGGCTTGGGCCTGCTAATTATAAAAGTCTGTCGGGCCGGGCCGGGCTCGGCCTGAACCTCACGGGCCCGTGCAGGGCTCTATCGCACATGCCTGGTCTGCCCTCTAGTGGTAACATGTAATATAGATTACACCACATCCCCTTACTGAAGGTAGGTTGACTACTCTTAGCTGTAACTCAAACCATAAGCATATCTTAGATTTTTTTTCACATGTCACATTGGTCAGCTAACTGTAAATTATCTGGGAATAAACATTTTAACAATTTCCATAACATTTCCTTTTCCCTTATCAAACAGTTATTGCAGACAGATTAGAACATTTTCTATGCAAAAAAACTCTTATAAGATTTTAAGGCATATTCGGAATTTATTCAAAGCATAACAGAAATGTTAATGTATACTTTTACAGATCCAGTCTTTTTGGTTTTACCACTTCTCTACCAGACCTAGTTCGAACAACACCTGGTGTTTGTTGTACTTGTGGCTCGGACAGTGTCTTTGTAGGAGTGTTTCTTTCATTAGACTGGGTCGGTTGTGATTCAGTATGAGTCTCTGATATCGGCATAGGCACAAGATGACTGCGGTTCCTTCTGATTGTTCCCTGCGGTCCACTGATGACATAGGACCGTGGAGTTGGGTGGACAGATGTCACTGTGCCTTTTACTTTTGCATCTGTAATCCAAACAGGGTGTCCGGGTATCAGTTTGTCCAGATCTCTTGTTCGGTGTCTTTTGTTGAAGCATTCGGTTTGTCTCATCCTTCTCTCCCTCTCCACATGACGAAGCTGTCGAAGATTTTGCACACATGGCTCTAAAGCCTCTGGTAGCATTGGCAAGGTGGTACGGAGTCGACGCCCCATGAGTAGCTGTGCAGCGCTGTGGTCCTATAGGCTAATAGAGCCCGGTACGGATCACTGGCTTTCTTGAGGAGATTTTTGACTGTTCGGACAGCTCTCTCCGCCTCGCCGTTGCTTTGGGGGTACCTGGGACTACTGGTCATGTGCTCAAAACAGTATTCACTTGCAAAGTCTTTCATTTCCTGACATGCAAACTGCGGGCCGTTGTCTGTGATCAGTATCTCTGGTATTCCATGACGTGCAAATATTGATTTCAAATGCACAATGACGTTGGCAGAGCGAGTTGGGCTGAGCTGGGCAATCTCTATATACCTAGAGAAGTAGTCCACTAGTAACAGGTAGTTTTTATCCTTCATGTCAGCACCTAACTTCTGCCATGGTCTTTCGGGTAAATCTGTGGGCATTAAAGGCTCTCTTACGTTGACCCTTTCCTGTATGCACTGTCTGCATTTGAGGACAAGTTCACTGATCTGGTTGCTTAAACCTGGCCACCACACTGCCTGACGGGCGCGCTCTCTGCACTTAACCACACCCTGGTGACCCTCACGTATTTTGTCCAAAACTGAGTTTCTCATGTTAGCAGGAATAACTAACCTTGTGCCCCTAAGTAGTAGTCCATTGTGCACGCTCAGAACAGCTCTCTCAGGCCAGTAGTGCTTCACCGCTCCTTTTCCCTTATCAAACAGTTACGATCCGGCCAGCCTTCTGCGCAGTACCTCATGATTTGAGAACAGACGCTGTCAGACATCAGCTGCTCTTGAAGATCTGCCAGGTATTTACTGCTTGTAGGGAGACCCTCTAGCACAGCTTCAAGGTAAATATTAGTGTCCTCCATAAGATCTGTTTCTGCGCGAGTAACACTGTTTGTAAGCGGTAAGCGTGAGAGTGTGTCAGCTGTGGTGAGACTTTTACCAGGGATGTGCTTTATTGTGTACGAGTAAGCGCATACGGAATCTCTGTATCCGCGGCGGAAGCGCATCCAAAGCTTGTCCTCCCAGAAGACTCACTAGTGGCTTGTGGTCGGTTTCGAGGTCAAAGTGAAGGCCTAGGATAAAGTCATTAAACCTCTCGCAGGCCCACGTAAGGGCCAGCGCTTCTTTTTCCACCTGAGCGTAGCGCTGCTCTGTAGGTGTCAATGATCAGGAAGCATAAGCAACTGGTGACCACACATCTCCCTCTTTCTGTAGCATGACTGCCCCCAGCCCATATGAAGAGGCGTCCGCTGAGATTTTCTGTGGCTTATTCGGGTTGTAGAGCTTTAACACAGGAGCAGAAGACAGTTCTTGTTTAAGGTTGTGAAATGCCTTTTGCTGATCGTGCCCCCAGTACCACATGTTCTTGGTTGAAAGTAAGTCTCTCAGTGGTTTGTCCTTTTCAGAAAGGTTTGGGATGAACTTCCCAAGTTGATTCACCATTCCGAGAAAGCTCCTGAGCTCACTCACGTTTCTTGGCTCCTTCATGTCCTGAACAGCTTGAGTTTTGTCTGGATCAGGACTCATTCCATCTGCTGAGACGATAAATCCAAGGAATTTGACTTTTCTTTTGTTAAACTCACATTTTGACATGTTCAATGTAACACCGGCTTTCTCTGCCCGCTGCAGGACAGCATGCAGTCTTGTGTCATGCTCCTCTACGGTCGACCCCCAGACCAAGATATCGTCCATGTGACACACGACTCCCTCGAGACCTGCTGTAACCAGTGTTGTTTTTGGCAGCCCTTTTATTTTTAGTTTTAGTCTTAGTTTTTTGGACGAAAATGCTTATAGATTTAGTCACATTTTAGTCATTTCTAAATGTGATAGTTTTAGTCAGACGAAAATTTAAAAGGTTTTAGTCAAGTTTTCGTCAGTTTCATTATAAAAAGTTATAATTAATTTAGATAACTATTGAAAATTGGGATAAATAATAGTTATCTATTGGCTTTATAGCTTTTGACAAACAGATTACACCACAATAGGCAGTAGTAGAAGTGTCATTGTGAACAGGACTTTCCCCAAAAGCGCCGCTCTCCTCGTCCTCTGATCAACAGCGCTGTCTGCACATACGTAGCCTCCACATGCGTTCTGCGTTCAGACGCTACGGTATTTAAAACTGTCCTGAGGTCGATGTCCCTGTGACATCGATGTCAGATGCGCTCCGTGGAGGATGTACGCTAGCAGTGCACTGCACGGGAGAGAGGGAGAGAGAGAGAGCGAGAGAGAGAGAAAGAGGCGCCGCTGCCCGGCAGCATCATGAGAGCTGCAGCGCCGCTCTGTGTCACGTTTACCGGTATATTCCCCGCTCCGCGTATAAACTCTGTTTGTGAACGATCTGATGAACCACCGTCTCCCCTTTTAGTCTCGTCTCGTCTCGTTGACGTAAACTCATAAACGTCTCGTCAGGTTTTAGTCCCCAAAGAGCTATTTTTAGCTCGTCATCGTTACGTTATCGTCATTAAAAAAAGGGGCGTCAACGAAATCATATCGTTATCGTCTTCGTTGACGAAAACAACACTGGCTGTAACCCCCGTCACCATCATGTTTTGAAAATGTTCAGGCGCGCTGGAAATACCAAATGGCAAACGGTTGAAGTGGTACCTGCTGAATGGCGTAATGAAGGTGGTGAGGAGTGCCGACTCTTTGGATAGTGGTATTTGCCAAAAAACCCATATTTGCATCGAGTTTTGAAAAATACTGAGCACCTGTGAGCATGCCTACCGTTTGGTCCACAGAAGGAAGTATGTATCTTTCACGACACACGGACTCATTTAAAGGTGTCATGTCCACACAGATACGCACCTTCTCTTTATCCTTTTTGGGAGCTACAACCATGCCACAGCACCAGTAGGTCGGCTCTTCCACACGACTAATAACTCCCAACTTTTCCATCCTTTCCAGCTCTTCTTTGACTTTGACCATGAGCGGCAGTGGCACACGCCTTGGCACGTGAAAAGGTGAAAAGGGCTTGGCATCAGGTTTTAGTTTTATGGTGTACGGCTTTTGTACCAACCCGAGTCCTTCGCATAACTTGGGGTATGCTTTTCTCATTGTCTCTTGGTCAATAGTGTCAACTCTGGCGATAAGCTTCAGTCTCACAGAAGCTGTTCTACTCAGCAGTGCCACACGTAGGTTTCTGACTACGTAGATCTTCTCAGTAGTGCTCTTGTCACCATACGCAATAGTCTCTGTGGTAGACCCCAAAACAGTTAACGCAGCCCCACCCGGTCCATACAGTGGTTTTTCTGCCTTGTCCAATGTTTTGTTTTTGAGTTTGAAGCTCACAAATGTTTGTTCGGAAATAGCTGACACATCTGCTCCGGAATCTAGCTTGAATGTCACCTTATGTCCGCTCACGTTTATGTCCGCCAGCCATGGTTCTTCTCCAGAATCCACCTCACCCAGAAAAAGTCCATCCGCACTGTCAGCGACCTCATTCACAGATGTGCTGGACCTACAGACTCTACCATAGTGTCCGCGTTTTCCACAGTTATGGCATTCTGCATTTTTCGCTGGGCACTGTACTGCTGCGTGTGCAGGTGCTTTGCCACACTTGGAACATGTTTTACTGTCATGATTGGTCTGCTGAAACTTCGGGGACTTAAACTGTTTTTGTTCTTTGCTTTTGAACTTGTTCAGCTTGGCTTTTCTGACTTGTACTGCATCCATAGCCGTTTTGCTGGCGATAGCTTCACCTCTCAGGTCAGTTTGCTGTCTCTTTATTTCTTCTGATTGTCTCGCCATTGTGATAGCTTTAGCTAGGGTAAGGTCTTTGTCAAGCTGCATTCTTTCTGACAGAGACGAATCTTTAAGCAGTACTAAGTAACTCTTGCCCCTAGAGGCCATAAGCGCAACTGCAGGTGTCTTAGCAAGTTACGATTTTTTAACATATTAAATGTCTTGGAGAGTAAATACTACGCTGACAGAAAAGGTGAAGGGAGAGAGGGGTGTTGTACATCCAATTATACAATGCGAATATTTTTTTCACTCAAACTGGCTGTAAATACTGTTTAAAGTGGCGCTAGCCCACAGTTAGCTTTGCCCGTTAGCCTGTTAGCTTCTTCTCCGTGATTCTATTAGTGTGTATTGCTTGCTCCGCCCCGGTGGCAGTCAAGTTGCAAGCATGGTTTTCTGGCCAGAGACACCAGGGGGAGATGAAAGACCCCCCAATCATCCCATTAACACTTGTATTACCCCACAGGGACTACGGAAAGGATTTATTAAGGTAAACACGTTACTTAGTACTGCTTTAAGACCCACTACAAGCCTATCTCTCAAAGGTCCTCATGAAGTGCACCATACTCACAGTTTTCTGCTAGTGCATAGAGAGCTGTAATAAACGTGTCCACAGGTTCTGATGGCTGTTGCACTCCCTTGTTGAATTTTGCCCTTTCGTAAATCACGTTCTTTCTTGGGACAAAATGTCTGTCGAAAGCGGTTTTGACTACATTGTATTGCTGGCGCTGCACGGCCGTTAACTCGAGCCCTCTTAGCACGTCGTCAGCCTCATCTCCCATGCAATAAACCAGAGTATTGACTTGGTTTGCTTCCGAAGAGATATTCAGGTTACTTGCCAGTCTAAAACGCTCGAACCGTCTAATCCACCTTTCCCACTCCTGGGGCTTTGCAAAATCAAATGGCTCCGGTGGTTTGATGGTGAAGGTTGCCGCTGGGGTTGCCGCCGCCATTACTGGACCTGACGGCGCAGCTACATGGCCTGGTGCCGCTGCCCCCGCTGCTGAGGCTCCTCTCGCTTGGTCTTCCTCACTCATAGCCACTAGTGCAAAGCTGACTTTTTTTCTTTCTCAAAGCACACCAACTTCTGACACCATGTTGTGTTGGGTTCTTTTACAAATAAAGACTGTTGCCTTGAGTATTCACGGAGCCGCTTTATTAACAGGCTGCAACAACACTGTAGTTCTTACTCTGCAGTATCTCAGACGTCGCACATGCCTGGTCTGCCCTCTAGTGGTAACATGTAATATAGATTACACCACAGAGGAAGGTCAGATTGCATGCTTTTTATGCCATTTTAATGCCCAATACCACATATTTCATTTCTTAAGATTGCAAACAATTCATCAAACAGAGGAAACAGATTTTGACAATACAGGAAACTTTTGAGAGTGATACAAAAAAGTGATACATTTCAGCCAAATCTGCACCTAATAATTTTGGTATTTTTGATTAATTGATACATTAAAAATAATTCAACAATGTTATGTTATGTTATGTTAATGACATATAAGGCCTTGATGTTGGCAGAATTCATTTAATGACTTTTAATGTTTTGTCATGCCCCACGGAAACCCTGCCTCAATATTGATGTGAATAAGGTTAACCCCAGAAGCTGTCATCAAGTCATGATATACCCTTCCTCATCACTGCTGTTATCCAAATCTGTTGAAACATCTTCGCCTTCGTTTTCCTCTTCCTCAGTTTCCCGTTCCACAGTGTCTTCGGTCACGGCCCTTTCATCAGCAACTGTGTTTTATATGTTGCAAGAACCTCAGCCATTTGGGATTTTATTCTGAAAAGTTCAGACTTCAATTGCTGTTGTTGTCAATTCAGGAAAAGTGGAGTCTAGAAAGAAGAGCATATGTTGATCAAAATGTAATTAGCGTTATTGAAAGACAATAAAGGTTCACTTACTAGATAGTTTTGCATTCAGCGCTTGAGATAACTCGCACATATGGCTTTTCCACCAAGGTGCTGGTTCCGGGCCGGTTCGGAGCTGGTGCTGGTGCCGGTTCGGTGCTGCGTTTACTTGGTTTTCCACCAAGATAAGAGCCAGCGTGGTGCTGCGTAGTGACGCTTACGCGCATACCCCAATTGCCATAGCAACGCACCGGAAAGCCAGCTGTCACATAAAACATGGATAACCACAACATCTTACTTCTGCCGCTTCTGGCTGCACAAATACATACAAACATCCAGAGACGTGCATTTGCTTTGCTTCGCAGCGGCAGGAGAAGGAGGGTGCGATCAAGAAGAGTGGTAAATGGCTTCTCTTTCACTTTCACTTCTTGCTAAATGGACATAAAACATTACATTTACAGTTGCGTGCGCGACTTTACCTTGCAGATTGTATTGTGGCTGAGGGCTAGAGGACGCAGGACGCATGCTGTTTGGACATATCCCCGCTCCCACTATTGGTGGGATACCATCGTGCCAAACTTCACGCCAACGCAGTTCGTCCAAAACTTTAGAGTGAGCCGCGAGTCATTTGCGTACATCACGGAGCAGGTTGGTCAACGCATGGCCAAAGTTAACACCCACTACCGCCTGGCTCTGCCCGTAAAAAAACGTGTGGCAATCGCTCTGTGGAAGCTGGCAACTGGAGGGGAATACAGAACAATCAGCCAACTTTTTGGGGTGGGCTTGAGCACTGTCTTCAACTGTGTACAGGACTTTTGCAACGCAGCAATTCAAGATCTGTCACCCCAACACATCTCCACACCTGATGCTGCCAAATTGGTCGAGCTCGCCACATTTTCTAAGAACCGCTGGAGAGTGCCACAATGTGTTGGTGCCATAGATGGAAGCCACATCCCCATCATGGCACCTGAGGAGTACCCCCGTGATTATTTTAACAGGAAAGGCTGGCACTCCATTGTTCTACAGCAGGGGTCACCAACGTGGTGCCCGCGGGCACCCAGGTGCCCTTTGGGGCATGCCCAGTAGCCCTTGAGACTTTTTCTAAGGTGTAAAACACTTCATTTTCTTGAATCTGATTCTTAAAAATACAATTATTTCTGTTCTTGTGACTCAGTACGACTTTAAAATAAAGCTATTGATATAATATGGGGTCAATAACCTATAAGTAAGCAGTGTACGTTCAAGTCTTTAGGATTTGTTTTTAACTGGTAGCTCTCGAACAACTCAATGCTCTTGAAGTAGCCCTCGGCTGAAAAAAGGTTGGTGACCCCTGTTCTACAGGCTGTTGTGGATGGGAAAGGGTTGTTTTGGGATGTGTGTGTGGGATTCCCAGGCAGTGTCCATGATGCACGAGTTCTCCGCCAGTCAGACCTGTGGGAACGTTTGGGTGACGGTGCTCTGTTGGGTCAAAACAAAATGAACATTTCGGGAGTAAGTGTTGGTCACTACCTCGTAGGTGACCCAGCGTATCCCATGCTGACCTGGCTTATGAAGCCCTTTTCTGATACAGGACGCCTGACCCCTGAGCAGCAGAACTACAACTACAGGCTGAGTGCTGCCCGCTCTGTGGTGGAGATGGCCTTTGGCAGGCTGAAGGGGCAATGTCTCCTCAAAAGAAATGACTGCAAGCTGGAACTCTGCAAGAAGATGACACTGACTTGTTGCATACTTCACAACATCTGTGAAGAGCATGGGGACAATTTCATGGAGGAGCATCCTGACAGGCAGCAGAACCATCAGCCCCCAATCCAGGCATTGCCAGAGCACGGAGAGCCAGAGGGAGCAGATGTAAGGGCTGCTGCTTTAGTTACGTACTTCAGCCGAAGAGAGGAGTAATGAGTAATAAGTGTCACTGATTGTTTTTTACTTTAAAAAAAGTATTTGTAAATAGTTTGGTAAAGTAGAATTCTTTTTCTATTGTGATTTGTTTATACTTAACTTGTTCTAATACTATACTATATAATACTATATTATACTATATTTTTTACTATGTCACCTCTTGTTTGATAACTTGCTTGATATTTACCTGATTTCATATTGTTACTGCTTTAAATTGTGTGGTTTTTCAAGTGCATTTGAACAACTACCACGTCTTATTTGATCAGTTGTTGAATATTTAATAATTTTGTTAAACATTAAACTCTTATTATGACGTGTGTGTGTGTGTGTGTGTGTGTGTGTGTGTGTGTGTGCATAGATTGAGAAAGAGCACATAGTTTGCAATTTACATGATTAATAAGAATGTGTGAATGTGTAACACTGAGAAAATTTTATGTCCTAAAATGTTTTATGTGTATTTAATCATGTATGGCTAAATTTGTCTATGCTGTACTGTCCAGTGTAATACATGTCCTTCATTCAGTGCAGTGAGTGTTTGTACTTGCGATTCCACTACGACTTTGCAGCAAGTATATTTTCCCCCCTGTTGCTGTGATTTCTCGTATATGTTTCCTTCCTCCTTGTGTAATTATAGAAGGAGGATGGACATATGTCTGTATATTCTTTTGGGTGGTCACTTATGTCCATGTGACCATACTGTACACACGTGACATGGGTTACTATTAACGCGTGTGTTGCACGTTTGAGTTTTATCTTTATTCTGACGAAGACCACGTTTGTTGTCAAAACGCGTCAGCTGTTGGTGATGTTCCTGCCACATTAAAGAATCTTAATTTCAGTCAGAGTGCCTCGGATCACCTTATTTTTAACACTGACAACATTTTATTGGCAAATAGATTTGTGAAGATGAAATATATACAATTAATATTAATTTGCAGAAAAATGATTAGCCTAATATATACAGATTGTCATTAGCTTTGGTTAATAAAATAAACAATAAATATTAAGATTATAAACTAATTAGTAGAAAAAATGATTGACCTAGATATATACAGATTGTCATTAGCTTTTGATAATAAAATAAACAATAAATATTAAGATTATAAACTAATTAGTAGAAAAAATGATTGACCTAGATATATACAGATTGTCATTAGCTTTTGATAATAAAATAAACAATAAATATTAAGATTATAAACTAATTAGTAGAAAAAATAAATGTACATATTATCAATTTAGCTGGTGAAGGCAACATATTAACAATAAACAATTTGTATAATTATTTGTAAAAACAAAAACAAAATACAAAACAAAAAAGGCCTATATATACAGATTGTCATCTATTTAGTTTGTGACTCCATAACAGCCACAATCCGTCCCATGAATCCAAGCAGAGCTGCTGAATCTGCCTCCATCCGCTGCATACTCTGTCTGCTCATCTCGAAAAACTTCTCATCAGATTTCTCCATGAATTCCAGAAGATCATCTTGGTCCCGCTTTCTCTTTCCTGTTCACAAACAAAAAATATACATAATTAATTAGGTTATTTTATGTACCGTAATTGAACTATGATATGAAGCTGAAATAATCTCACATCAAAATATACAGAAAAATAGTTTGTAAGAAAGACAGAATTGTGACTAGTTGAAGATGCCCCTTACTGTTTTAGTTCTTTAGTAAGAACTAAAACACTGTTTTAGTAAGAACTAAAAAAAAGTAGTCCGTCTCCATAGTGGACAATTAAGGGAAGCATTTAATAGGTAGAAAATGTTGCCAGAGGTGTGGCAAAGTCAGCAAAACTGTACCTCCTACATCTTAGTTAGATGCCTCATGTCTACATTAGTCCTTGTTCTTCAAAAGTACCAAACTATGTAGTTGTTACAAACTGTGGTAAATATACCACAGGTGGTCCTTAGGCTCATCTGTCTTTTTATTAATTGTAATTTGCAAAAAAATATATATTTATGCTTTGGTCATGCACAAGTGTTTGTTTTCTGGTTTACACATGGTTTAAATCCAGTGCAGAAATAAACAGAGTTGGTTGAAGAAGCCAAAATATCGACTCAATCAAGTAAGACGAAGAGTAACGTTACTTTAAAATATTTTTTCAATAAAAGTCAAAAGTACTGTGATAGAATACTCCTTACTTCAAAACGTATTCAATGCATATTCTTGAGTAAAAGCAATTAATAATACCATCTTCAGTCCAATTTAGGCTTGTTTAAACCCATTTTAAACCTGTTTTAGATCCGCCTTAGTCTTGATTTGATCTTGATCTAGGCCTGGTGGGACGATAGTCAAACGTTTTATAAAGTGGTACTTGGTGTTAAAAGTTTTGAGAACTAGTCAGACGAACTGGATGAACAAAGAATGATTTGCAGTTGTGTAAAAAGACAAATAGAACATCTCACCTCGTTTGTCCAGTGGTTCGGAAGGTTGACGTCTTCCGGGGACTTGTGAACAGCTTTGCTGAGGAGTTGGTGTTACTGCTGCCTCCTCAACATCGACCTCATTAAGGGCCTGTCACAATTGGCGCACGGGCACGATGCGATCGTTTGCAGCCCCAAAATATGAAGGTCGTGCGAACACTCTCTTTCGGCGCGCGGGCATCTGCACGAGCGACCGCTATTGACCGCATGAAAAGGTGTGAATCGCAGTTGGATCATCGGTCGCAGCTGAATGTCATGCATGCACAAAATTCAGTGGCGGTCGATTGCGACTGAATATAGCCGCAGCAGGCCGCTACAGTCGCGAGAATGGTGAAAGATAAATCGTCTCAGTCGCGCAGATGGTGAGATACTGGTGAGCGCCGGGATCAGTCTCGTAGAGCCTAGACGCTGTTTCCTCTTCCCCCGTTTGGTCTAGAGCGCGGATCGGGCCGTTTTTTTCTGTCCGAGCCCGGCCCTTGGAGGGGGAGGGAGATGGGGGTGCTCGTAAACCCACTGTTACCTCGTAGTGCAGGTGAATTCAATACTTGTCAAAACTTCTCTCAGTTCGTGCGCTTAGAGCGAACGCACACCAAGACACTTTGAAACAGTTTCACCACATTTGCTTGCATGCTGGCAGTGATGCATGCATTTCACAGAACCCATTAACCTGCTAAAAGAGCCACGTTTGCCCTCTCTCTTACACCACGGACTTATGTGTTATATTTTATTTTTGATAAATGGATAAATCATGTGTGTAAAGCGCTGCACGGTTTGAGAAAAGCCTTTGAAGTGAGGTTATGCAGCGCGTAATGTTGGCACGGCACATGGCGCGCTGCGCTCTACACCGCCACACAGAGTCCTGCACGGGTCCATTTTTGGACCCGCACCCATCCACTACAGCACCTACCCACCTGTAAACCCGTGATTATATAAAGATTTAAATCCGCACCTGCCCGGACCCGTTAACATTCTACCCGTTACCCACCCGTGCCCGTGATAAATCACACAAATTAAAAGCTTTATACTGAAGCACTTTATTTTTTTCATCTGAACGAAACAACGTGACGCTATTGAGGGTTGAATGCTTAAACTGGTAATGCATCGGTGCGGTTGATTCCTGTATTGTCGATGTAAGTGCGCGCACATGTGTGGGTGATGAGTGTGCGTGGCGGCAGGTGCCTTGGAGCTGTGGGAATCAGCGGCAATGTGCACCCGCTGTTCAGAGCGGCGCGAGGAGGCCGGAGGAGTAAAAACACAGATTCGCGAAAAATGCATTGATCATTTGAATTTGGAACATCATAACCACTCCTACTACATCATATAGACACAAGTGAAACAGACACTGTCTGGAAAGAGGGAATCTTCATGTCAAGCAGCAGCGGTTTGAAATGCCTTTCCCGAGCCCAGGCATTCGGATCAGAGGAATCATACGCGTCAATAAACTTATGGAACACGGGCGCGATCAAAATAATGGACGCACTGGATTACAAATATGTTTTAAGGGGATTTTATCATGACATGATCGCTGGACAGACAAGTAGGCTACTACACACTCCAAACCCACACATATTGAAATAATATCCAGGAGAGGGAGAGAGGAAAGAGGCGAGATTTGCCTCAAGTGTCAGAGAAATGTAGGCTCGTAAAACTATACTGTCACCAAAGTACAAAGAATCAGGAAAGCGTTTTCATTCATATCTTAGAAGCAACAGCACGAGCTGTGTGTTAGGTCTGTAGACACCATAATGATATAGATTAAATATTGTGCGGGTAGCAGCTACCCGCTGAGCCGTCCGTGTGTTATCACTACCCACCCGCAAACGACAGAGTCAGAAGTCAGACAGAAGCTGGTCACTTCCCCGGAGCAGGGCCTGAGCTCAGTGTCTTGCTGAGCTTTGGTGCGTAAAGCACTGGGCCCAGTTTATTGTATTTTTTCCCCACAAAACGAACGCTAAGTCGCGTCAACTAAACAGGCCCATTTTAATTTTACACCAGTTTGATTTGTTTTAACGCGCTGACTCGCGTCCGAGTCCGAAATAAGTTCTAAATATTTGTCCGAGCCGGTTGCAGCATTCTAGTCCGCACCACTGTCCGCAATCAATGTCTGTGGCCAGTGAAACACTCGCTCACCAGCCGCTCACCATTCGTTTTCTTCCTTGCGCCACTCGCATTTGGACACTATCCAAATCAACCGCATCCAGTCGCAGCCCGTACTCTATTGTGACTGTGACTGCGATTTCTTAAAAGTCTACTTTGCGATCTTTGCGGCTGATGGCAATTTCAATTTTGGCGCAGAACAAATGGAGGACAAAGTCGCTGCGGTCAATGCGCCAATTGTGACAGGCCCTTTAGGGATTTCTGTACATAAATACATTTTAATTATGTTATGTGAGTTAGTCACGGTATATGCATGCAGTTATTGATTACTCCACTAGAGGGGCGAACAACCACATATAAACTCGACGCACCAGTTTTGACGGGAGATTTTAGGTCTGAATAACTTTTTAAAATGTATTTATTGACCTTATATAGCCAGGTAAGGCCAATTGAAAACCAATCATCATTTACAAGGACGACTTGGCCGTTGATCGCCACACAGCTGAGCATAATATTGGCCTGTTGCTGTCCTGGCATGTCGTGTTTTAATACTATAGTCTAACAGAAATACCAATACATAAATAGTCTTAGTCCTGGCTTGACAGCAAGCCAGGACTAAGACTTACTGTAGTTTAGGAGAACAACGGTTTTGTTGGCTACAATAAACTTTCTAATCGTCCCTGCTAGCTGGCACTGACTAAAACGAGTTTGAAAGCGTAGCGACATTGTAGCATGATACAGTAGCAGCGCCCGCGTAAAGGCAACTTCAGCATGTAAGAACAGCTAAGAAAAGACTTACCCAATTCGGCAGGACCCTGAGCGCTGTCATCCACCATGGCCTCCAATATTGCAGTGGCCGAATTGAGCGCTCCTGTTGCATTACACGCAGGTCGATCCCCGAGAATAGCGTCCAAGATGTCGTAATGCAGGTTTTTTCTTGGCCGGTGATTCCCACTTTTCCCAAATTCCCTTTTCATGTCCCGGTAATCTTTTTTTAAACTTTTTAAGCTTGTTGACGAGCTGGTCAACGCTCCTCTCGTACCCAGCCGTTAACATCTCCCGTTGAATCTCCTCAAAGACCGGTTTGGTCCTAACAGCTCCCTCGAGTTTGCGCTGAATTTCAGCGGAAGACCACAAACCAAGGAGACAGTTAGTCTCCTCTACTGTCCACTGCTTTGGCTTTTCCATTGTTACCGGGGGTTTGTTATGGAAATGAGTCCGGAGACTTTAAAAATGGCGGGTGTCTGTTGTCTTCCTGAAAGAAATCCACGCCCCCGGCACCTGACGTCACTAGTGCTCGTTTCCAGGTCCAGCTCTTAACTGGTGCTCACTCGGCACCAGTTTCTGGAACCGAGAGCCAGCATTTTTTGAGTGGAAACGAAAGAACCGGTTCTGAAGCTGGAACCGGCCCGGAACCAGCACCAGCACCAGCTTGGTGGAAAAGCCCTAACAGTGACTGCCAGTGCTGCCATATCTCTTTCAAAAGGAGCCGTTCTTTTCCACTAGCCGGCATACAATCATACACTTGTCAATGGCCTTTTTCTTCATTTTCAGGGGAACACCAGATCATATATATATTAAAAATTATATTTATTATTATGTGTATGTGTGACAAAAACAAGGTGGTGGATACAGTATTTGCTTTTGTCCCAAGGCCACAAAGTACATCAAAGGTCAAAATGACATCAGCAGGAGGAATGGCATCTTCCTCGGACACCAGTTGGTTGTAAGATGCAATAGCCTAATTTTTTAGTTTTTCTTTTTGGATCTTGGAACAAATATACTGCCTGGTCTTGCTCCTCTCTGAAGATACATAGAATTAAATACACAAAAATTATTTTAAAAAAAGAAAAAAGGAGTTTAAAAATATACATATATATTGTCACGGTATTTGTCCTTCTTCTGTTGGATCCCAAGGTCAGACTCTCAATGAGGTGCTGCATCCTCCTGGCTAAGGTTTGTTGGGGCTGTAAAACAAGTGCAAGGTTATATAAAAATAAATGATTATTAATAATAATAATCAACAATGCTCCACACACTTGCTGCAGCCCAATCCTTAACCTCTTCAACCCAATTTTGAAGCTCCACATCAGTGATGCCAAGTTGTGTCTCCAGGAGGTGAAGTTCTCTTTGTTCAGCAGCTTTGCTCTTCATGGTCTAGTGAGTAACGATTGTATGAAATGTTGAATTCTTAGCTCCTAGCAAGACAGCTTTGTTAATTAACTTACGTGTGTGTTATATATATGACCGAGCCAAGATCCTGTGGGACTTCCAGATACAGACGGACAGAATGGTAATGAACCAACCGGACATTGTGGTGGTGGACAAAGAGCAGAGGAAAGCCGTGGTGGTTGACATAACAATACCAAGCGACTTCAACATCAGGAAAAAGGAACACGAGAAACTAGAGAAATACCAGGGGCTCAGAGAAGAGCTAGAGAAGGCCTGGAGAGTTAGTTAGTTAGTTATTTATTTATTTAAAAGGACAACGGACAGGTGCATTAAAAAGATGGCTGCCCCAGATTTAGCACAATGCTAATTTACATCTGAAGGCATCAGTGGTGCCCGTGGTCGTTGGGGCACTCGGGGCAGTGACCCCCAAACTGGAGGAGTGGCTCCAGCAGATCCCAGGAAGTACATCAGACATCTTGGTCCAGAAAAGTGCAGTTTTAGGAACTGCAAAGATACTGCGCAGAACCCTCAAGCTACCAGGCCGACGGTAGAGGACCCGAAATTTTGAATTTTGATATGGCTGGGTAACAAAAGTGTTCCAATATACAGTGCATCCGGAAAGTATTCACAGCGCTTCACTTTTTTCACATTTTGTTTGTTTACAACCCTAAACGTAAAGATTTTATTTTGAATTTTTTACTGAAAGTTCACACACAAGTAACAGACAACTGTGAAGTGAAAGCAAAATGATACATGATTCTGTTATTTTTCAAAAAATAGAAAAGTGAAAAGTGGGGCGTGCATAAGTATTCATACAGCATTTCCGGAGTGCATTAAATTGCCTTTATAACATTCCTAATGACTGCAGAATGTTCACACCTTGCCCTAACCATTAAATAGAGGCCACCTGTGTGTAATCTACTCAGGTAATCTATAATTACAGCTGTTCTGTGAGGGCCTCAGAGCTATGGTCAGAGTGTATTGGTCACTAAACAACATCATGAAGTCCAATAACACACCAGACGGGTCCGAGATAAAGTTATTGAGAAGTATAAAGCTGGGTTAGGTTATAAAAACATTTCCAAAGCTTTGAACATCTCTCAAAGTACAGTTAAATACATCATCCAGGAATAGAAAGAGTGTGGCATCACTGCAAACCTACCAAGACCCGGCCGTTCTCCTAAACTTACTGACCGAACAAGGACCGCACTGACCAGAGCTGTTACCAAGAAGCCTACGATGACCCTGGATGAACTGCAGAGAGCTACAGCTCAGGTGGGGGAAACTGTACACAGGACAACTATTAGTCGTACACTGCACAAATCTGGCCTTATGGCAGAGTGGCAAGAACAAGCGATTTTTGAAAGAAAACCATAAGAAGTCCGTTTTCTGTTTGCTAGAAGCCACCACGTGGCCTCCATGTGGCTTCTAGCAAACAGAAAACGGGACTTCTTATGGTTTTCTTTCAAAAATGCCACTCAGCATCATTTAAAAGGGAGATGTCCTCTCCCCTACTTTCCATAAAAGTCTTAATTTCACCAAGCAAGGAGAGAAAGCGCTGCAGTATCTTACCGCGACTCAGCCACCTGATGTCCGTGTGAAGGAGGAGATCCCCATACTCCGCTGCGCATTCCTCGAGAAACACCTTGAAGCACCTGTGCTGCTTTGCCTTTGCCCGGATGGAGTTGATTATCTTGACAACCGGTCCCATGATATGATTAAAATCCAGAACTTTGGCGCAAATAGCTTGTTGATGTATGATGCAGTGATAGTTAAGAATCTTGGGAAAGTCCGGGTCCTTTTTACAGTGAGCAATAAATCCAGAATGACGGCCCGTCATAGCAGGCGCGCCGTCTGTTGTTATGGACACCAGCTTTTCAATGGGCACCTTTTTGTCCACAAAATAGCCCTTCACTACCATCATTTTGTTTGTATATTGCCTTTTTACCATTTTATCTCCTTCTGAGTCTCACATGCCCAAGGAAAAAGGACAATACTATCTTCTACCCAGCCAGGAGAAGTCAACAGCTCCTGTTCACAAGACTACTGGATTATGGTCATGCAAGGCCACCTCAAGGTAAAGATGCACAATCTGATACAGATAAACCCTCCGGGGAGTTTTGAACCTTGTGATAATACTACTCCTGGCTGGTGATATTGAAGAAAATCCTGGGCCTCAGGTTTTTAACCCATTTTATCTGTATTGGCTACTACCACAGCTAACATTGCTACATCCACAGCTGATTAGAATACAATCACAGTTAATTGGGCCTCCACCACAACTAACGGGGCTACATTCACACCTGACAGGAATGCAGTCTCACCTAACTGGGCCTCCACATCAGCTAACACAGCTAATAGGGCTAACAGAGTCACAGCCACAACCACCTGGGCCTCCACCTGGGCTAACATGGCCACAGCAACAGCTAACTGAACTACAAACTCAGCCAACTGGACTATATGTAACCAGACCATTGTCACCTCAGCTGTCTGGTCTATGGACCGGGCCTCCACCTCAGCTGTCTGGTCTATGGACCGGGCCTCCACCTCAGCTGACTGGTCTATGGACCGGGCCTCCACCTCAGCTGACCGGACCACGGACCAAACCTCCACCTCAGCTGACCGGGCCAAGGATCGGACCTCCACCTCCGCTTACCGGAACAAGGACCGGACCTCAGTCGACCGGACCAAGGACCCGGCCTCCACCTCTGCTGACCGGACCACAGATGGGGTCACCATCTCAGTTGACAACTATTACGGCAATACCTACACAACCTACTACAACCCACAAAAAAATTATAAATGCAAAATTTATAAACGAAACCCAGCTATTAAGAAATGTCAATCCTTAAAATTATTTCAAACTTTAAATCAGGCTAACCCCCAGATTCCACATTCCCGTGCTCGCTCCGTTCCACTCCGCCCCGACCGCCGCAGCAAATACGTTGCTATTTTGAACGTTCAGAAACATTCCACATCGTCCACTCCGCTCCGAGGGCCAACGTCGCCGCTCCGCCTCTCCGCCTTGGCACGATAAAAATACGGACCAACTCTATTTTCAGCTACGTCTGCGCCCCGTCAGCTCCGTCCGTATCAAGCTCAACAGTTCAGAACGCACCAGAAGACAGGAAAGAGAACGGAAACAACATCTGGATTTTCGAAATAAAATGTAGAGATATAAATACAGAACGTTTCGAACATATAAAGTATTTTTATACGTATATTTACATAAAGCTGTGCTATATATAATATATTTTAAATCGTACACTACTTGTAAATCACAAAATTACATTACAATATATTTTTAAAATACATCAATGACTCACTCTCTTTGATAAATAAATATAATTGCATTGAGCCTGTAATAATACTGAATAAACTATTTACACACTGTTAACTCTGTCCTACGTGCATTTTTGTGGTCAATAAATGATGGTTATTGTGTAAATGATGTATCCAATATGTCCATGCCATTAAACATTTGACTTGTATTTTGGATGGTCTCAATGTCATCACATCCTGTCGCACATATCGACACTTGCAAGTAGCAATGGATGAAGAAAAACTTATTGTTGAAGTGGAGAGTCAAAAGATTCTCTATGACCCAAGCCATCCTTTTATAAGGACACTCATAGAAAGGAGCGCATTTGGGCCGACATTGCGCGAGTTTTGGAGGTAGAGGATGGTAAGTTGAATCTTCTTCCATCCTTGTAATAAGTGTTTATTACGTTGCGGGGAAGGTCGTTTGTAATGGGCAATTTTGAAAATAACAAGAGGCCATGTATTAAACTAGATATTTCTTTGATAAACATTCTCATGTTGTCAGATCTGTATGGTATAACTTTTTTTTTGTTTGCAGTAAAGTCAGGATTTGTTGTTGACTTGTGAGGAATGTACAAAGATGGCAGACAGGGCTGTTGTTTTCTGATGCAAATGTAATTAATGGCTGCTCTGCAAGGTGATAACTCCCCTTAGCCCTCTAGCCCCTTCTAAACAGGGAGCTCTCATGAATTTGATAAGTTACATCATGGAATAATGTAAATAAAATTTAAAAAGAAAACAAAAACATAGCATTGAAATTGTTTTTTATTTGACAACCATTTACAACTTTTTTACAAAACAAGGAAAAAACTTAAATCATCCTGTCCTGCCATGCCACACTGCCTTCAGGGAGTTAAATATGCACAAAATGCATCCCGAAAGTTCCTGGCCTCAGCCGCTGTGCGCTGTCCTGCCATGTTGCCAACAGGTCGCATCCTTCTTCCCTGCTGCTCGGCTTCATCGAGCAGCCGCTGAGAGTCCCTTGGAGAAATCAGAAAGTTGTGGAGGATGCATGCAGCAGTAACAACTGCATCAACATTTTCAGGGAGAAGGTTGATACGGCGATAAAAATCCTCCACCTTGAGGCCAAAATCCCAAAAGCATTCTCCACAACCATCCGTGCTCTTGAGAGGCGGTAGTTATAGATCCTCTTCTCACGGTCTAGGAGTGCTCCAGGGTATGGCCTCATCAGGTAGTTTTTCAGCGGAAAGGCAGCATCAGCAACAATCACGTGTGGCATCCTTTTACCGGTGGCCTCTCCAGGCAGGGGGGCATTTGGTGGCACATGTAGGGTACCGTGCTCCATTCCAATACCCAAGGCAGATCCTGCATAGATGCCTCCATCACTGGATCGTCCATAGTCCCCCACGTTTATGACAAGAAACCTGTAGTCTGCGTCAACAAGTGCCATCAGGACCGTACTAAAAGTCTTTTTGTAATTAAAGTATAGGCTTCCAGATCTTGGTGGTTTCTCGATGACTACATGCTTCCCGTCAAGTGCCCCCAAACAATTTGGAAAGTTCCACTTCTCCCAGAAACGCTGTGCAACTTCCCTCCATGTGTCCTCTGTTGGGGGGGGTAAATACTGGGCCATCATGATCCTTTCTATAGCTTTGCTGACCATGTAGACTGAGTTCCGCACAGTTGTCTCTCCAAGCCGATAACTGAAAGCCAGGCTCACAAAAGAATCCCCGGACGCCAGATACCTGTAGACAAACAAAGAAAAATATTAAATTTTATGTTGTTTTTTCAGTGGAGATGGTAAAAAACAAATGGAGAAGCCTGAGGGATGGCTATGTCAAAATTAGGAAAAAAATGGCGGAAGTTGGAAGTGGGTCCAAGAGCCACCCAGTGAGGGAACATAAGTATGATAAAATGTTATCATTCTTAATTCCATACATTCAATCCAGAAGGTAAAATATTTACTTTTATTATCTATTTTACAGTTTTATATGTCTTATCTTATAATACTCTTTGTATGTCTTTACTTTGTTACACTCTATGCTATGCAGCTCAAGGAGCAATTTGGATGAAGCCCAGAGACCACAATCTGCAGGACAGAGGAAGAGCCGCTGGACAGTGCAGCACCATCTCCCGCAGCACCATCTCCCGCAGCACCATCTACCTCAGCACCATCCCCCGCAGCACTATCTACCTCAGCACCATCTCCCGCAGCACCATCTACCTCAGCACCATCTCCTGCATCGTCCGTGTCCATCCAGCTGTGTCCTAGTGATAGGCGGTCCCGGAGCCCACGAGAGAGGGCCAATACTACGACACAACGACCCAGAACAACAGCTACAGCAACCAGAGCCAGTACTACTGCTGCGCCAAGTACAGCTGGTGCTGCTGCGCCAACAAGGGGCGGACCAGCCGACAAGGTGACCTCGGGATAGACTCCTGAATATGTTGCAGGAGACACAGGCACCATATGTCCCAGAGACAGAGGCTGATGAAAGCTATCATTTCGCCTTAAGCCTTGTGCCCATGCTTAAAAGGCTTGATAGGGATGCCAGACAGGAGGCCAAACTTTCGATTTTAACCACACTGCATTCTTTGGAATGCAGATCACGGCGGCAGCCTATTCATCCTCCTGTTCAGCCACCCCGTTCTACCAGTCAAGCAGGTAGACCGCTTACAATAACCCCACCCCCACTACCACAACCACAACCAATACTCAACCTATGGGGGAAATGATGACTTTCTTGACAATAGATCATGAACAATGGCAGGATTCGAGTTCATTTTAAAGCATGTTTTGTATATATATATATATATATATTTTTTTTTTTTACATATTTGGGTTTGGCAAAAGATTTATAGGGTTAGTTTTAGTTTACATTAGTTCAGTGTGTGTGTGCTTTTTTTGTTTCAGCACTTTAATATATGTTTATATATTTAGGTGTTTTTATAAATAATTATATTTATTACGTTTGTATTTTTATATGCATGTTCTCTAGATGTTTTATTTGTGTGTGCTGTGAATAAAAATATTGCTTACCTCAGACCTACTGCCAGTCTTTGTTTGGGTTCGATGGCTGCTCTGTAAGTTGTACACTGGCGTCTCAAATCTGGGCCAATAATAGACAATAGTTCCTCCATCTTCTCTGCAGACATACGAAAGTATTGGTAGTGGCGTTCGCTGTCTAGTCTCAACTCTTGCACGAGATGGTAGAATCACCTTGGCGTCTTCTTTGTTGGTTAATGGGATGGACCCAAAAGCGACTTGTTCTTCTTCTCTTCTGAGCCATAGCCATCAGCACAACCAATGCAAAAGATTTCCTCCGGGAAATACGACCTTTAAACATATTAACATTTAGAATAGAGCTCTTCTTAATACCAAACTACTTCGGGGAAAATATAAGCAAGTATGTTAACGTTAGCTGAAGCTAAAAGACAGAATGGAATTCGTTTAAATCAAAGACAAGTAAACTTCCTCGTGGTCATTGTACTCACCCATAGTCGATGGAAATCGATGTTAAACTGGAACAACAGAATAAACTCCAGAAACAAAGCTTTCAGACGCTTTTGCAATGAATGAAAAGTTTGTTTTGGTACCGGCTTTATTTGTACACACATTTTATCGCGTGATCTCGTACGTCTCGCGCATGCTCTCCTCAGCTCCGCGGTTGGGCGGAGTGGAGCCCAGACGGAGCAAGACGTGTGCAGTGGGCGTTTGATTTCGGAATCCTTCGGAGGCGGTCCGCGGCGGGCTGGAGCGGGGCGGTGACGCGAGATGTGGAATCCCGGGTAAGAGAATATGGGATCCTCGCTGTAGCAAAGGATTACTTGGAGGTCACTTAAATGTTCGGAGTCTGGCCTCCAAAAGGGAACAAATGGAACACTTACTAATCAACTCTAATATTGATTTTATGGGTTTGTCTGAAACATGGTTGTCACCCTCATCTCCTGAAGCCATCATTACAATGCCTGGTTATAATGTTTTTAGGAAAGACAGACTCATGGGGAAAGGCGGAGGTGTTCTCTATATGTTAAGTTCATCTAAAATGTCATCAACTTGAACTACACAGGACACTAATTTGGAATGTATTGTGTAATTTACACTTTCTACAAGCATGTCCTACTGTTCTTTTGTATATATCGAAACCAACAAGCAAGCAGTTTTTATGATCAATCCAGAGAGAGATTTAATTTCATGTGATCCACAAAAAAGAAATATTATAGTGGTGACTTAACATAAACTGGGACAAAAAAGAAGACAGAAAAATCTTTAAAACGATTACGGATCACTGAGGCCTAACCCAGTTATAGATAAACACTACAGAATGACCAGTCCTCACAAACAAAATTGATCTGTGTTTACAAACAAACCCGAAAGAATCACCCCGTACTTACAATTTTTTAACTGGAATATTGATCATAATGCAATTTTTTTTTGTAGAAAACTCTCTAACATCGACACATAATTTATTTTCAACTACATCATATAAAGATAAAAATAATACTGTAATTCCAAAAACCAACAACAAAATTTTAAAGTGGCCTTAAATGATCTTGATTGGAATGCAATATTTTCTTCGGAAGACTTAGATTTTTGTACTCGGGATTTTTCAGCAAAATTATGGGCCTAATGGCAAGATTTTCCAGAAGGGGGAGACCAAAGAAAATAAAAAACAATCTTCCATGGTTGACCTTGGAGTGTATTCAGCTAATGAAAAAAAGAGATAATCTTCTTAAAGTTGCATTAAAATCAGGTTTGACTGTTGATAAACAAATTTTGCATCAGTGAGAACAAGTCACCCGGACAATACGCAGGGTCAAGGCAAATTTTTTTGTAAACATTATGAGAATGCGAAAGGGAATAGCAAAAAAATCTGGAACAGTATAAACAAACTTACTGGAAACAGAACAAAAAGATAAAAATGAGATCGAAATAAGCATCAATGGAGAATTGTCAAAAGATCCAAATATAATTGCTGCAGAGTTCAATAATTTCTTCATAAACTCAGTTCAAGAAATCTCTCAGTTGTTCAATCCTCCTGATTATGACACTATTCCAATAAGCGATGCACAACCTATCTTTAATATAGATGAGATAACAGAGAGAGAAGTAGCCAACATTATTAGTTTACTGAACAGCTCCAAAGCTAAGGATGACTTTGATCTTGATGTCAGTTTTATAAAAGAGCATAAAGACACACTGATACCACCCATCACCCACATGGTAAATTTATCAATTAAGCACTCCGTGGTCCCAGACACATGGAAAGTGGGTGTGGTTAGTCCAATTTTCAAAACTGGGACAAAACAGACAAGCATAACTATAGACCAATTAACATCTTACCCGTAGTCTCAAAAATTATAGAGAAATGGGTTGTGAACTATTACCGAACATCTTAATAGGAGTCATAATCCTCTACATCCAATGCAGTTTGGATTTCGCACCCATCACTCAACAGAGGGCGCTATAAGTGTGTTTAGAAAAAACAAAAAGGTTTTTAGATAAGAACAGTTGTGTAGGTGCCGTATTCCTGGACTTAAAGAAGGCATTTGACACCGTTGATCACAAAATCCTACTAACCAAATTATCTCATTTTAATTTTTCAGAGAAAGCCATAAACTGGATGAAATCATATCTTACAATAGAATGCAGTGTGTTGTGGTCAACGGTGTCAAATCGCCCTATCGAGAGTGCACAGTGGGAGTACCACAGGGCTCCATTCTAGGACCGGTTCTTTTTTCTCTATATATAAATGATCTTCCAGACGCATGCAGAAACACCCAGATACAAATGTATGCAGACGATGCTGTATATACACTCCAGCAAAAAATATACAGGAAGCTGGTCGTATTCTTACTTCTGAAATGGCCCAAGTCCAAAATTGGCTCTCAAAATCGTGTCTCCTTTTAAACACTAAAAAGACTGTATGTATGATGTTTTCCAAACAAAACAAAAAAACTACTAATTCACATGTATTTCTCAGAGATGTGGAGCTTGAACTGGTACAAGAGTTTAAATACCTTGGAGTAGTTCTTGACTCTACTCTCACGTTCAAAAGTCACGTCACAAAAATTTGTAAAACTATTAAATTCAGTCTTCATAACTTCAGATATATTCGCTCATCAATGACACTTCAGGCAGCTAGGATGTTTCTGCATGCTATGGTTTTCTCGCACATTGAATATTGTTTTACAAACTGGTCTCTTACAAACGAAACCACTTTTAGACAAATAGAATCCTTATATAAAAAAGCTTTAAAAGTTTTTGCTAGAAAACCTGTTTCGTACCACCACTGCCGCATTCTTGAGACGTACAACCTTCTAAACTTCTAAACTTTTAAATACTTTAAATTTGCTTGTATGGTCTACAAATACTCAATGGACTTGCACCACCGCCATTAAGGGAATTTGTAAAATTTAAATCCTCTTCTGGCAGAGCCACTCGGTCTATGGTTCGAGGAGACTGTGAAGTGCCCTTCAGACATACCACCTTTGGCCAGACTGTTCTTTCAGTCAGGGGCTGTAACATCTGGAACAGCAGCCCTCTCACTATAAGAGAATGCCCACGTTTAACACATTTAGGACTCAATTAAAAAATCCAATCAACGATGTGCTCATTAGACCTCCTGGTGCAGGACTGAGCCAGTGTCAGGATCCTCTGCACAGATGTTGCTTTGTAAATAATATTTGTACATATTTATCCTTATGTTTGTTTGAACTGTATGACCTGCCCTTGCACTAAAATCTCCATTCTATTGTGCAAGTCACAGAACGAACATTCAGATGTTATTAATGTATGAATTGTATCAACATTTGTTATGTAAGTATGTAGCCTCAACTTTTAATTGTTTTATGTTTTATAATTGTTGTTGGCATTATACACCTTGCCCAGGGACAACAGTTGAAAACTAGCTTTGCAGCTAATACTGACACTTTACATAAATGTTCATTAATGTGTACTGTCCTGTTAATAAACTAATAATAAATAAATAATAAATAAATAAATATCAACTCCTCTGGTGGTAGTTTTTAGTGGAAGCAGAGTCAAAAACTCTTCTTGGTTGAAAAGTCCTCGAAGACCATACGAACGAAAACAGCTAGCTGGGCTGTATCGCTGGCATCCACCGACTCATCACATTGAATTGAGAACCATTTACACCTCTGAATGTCCGAATCCAGCTGTCCCACAGCGTCCTCAGACAGCGCAGTCACTCTCCTGGCCACAGTGTTTGCTCCAAGTTGCACATCACCGATAGCAGATAATCTCTGTCTTACTTTTATGATCCACGAACAGTGTCTTGGCCGCAGCGGTCATAGCCTCCTTCACAACGGCACCATCGGTAAAGGGCTTTTTGTGCTTAGCTAGCATGTGCGCTACTTTAAAAGATGCCTCCGTGGCTGCATTTGCCTTCTTCGTAGGTTTGGTGAACAAACATTGTTGTCTCTGGAGGGCAGATTTTAGCTCCTTTATCTTCTCCTTTCGTAAGTTTGTGCCCGTGGGAAAGTCGCGCGAAAAGTTTCCGTGGATTATGGTAAAATGGCGCTCCACATTGCTTCGCTTGCCGACTGACACGCTGGCCCCACAGCTCAGACACACGCACTTGTCGTTGACATTTGTGAAGCAAATTCTGTCTCCCATTCTTGGTTTACGTTGTATGATTTTCGCTTCTTAGCGGCGCTCATGATGGCAGCGGAGCAACAGCGGGAGTTCAGTGACACATCAAGCTTGACTGCAGGAGCACGTTGATTGACGGTGAATTGGCTAATTGGAAGTTTGTACATACAAAAGGGGCGGGATTCACGAGCTATCAAGGTTTTTTCATTGGATAGATGCATGAGGTACGTAGCAGTGCATTTGCCAGCATGAAATCAAACTTAACTGTTAAATTTAGATCAGGTTCAGAAATCTTTACGCGAGCTACTCAAAAGTGCGGCGCGAGCTACCGGTAGCTACCGGTTGGATATGCCTGCTGTAAACCCTGTCCTTGTATCCTTTTCATTCTCAGGCACTCTACAACACAGAAAACCTCAGGATCCAGCTAAGATGCTGCCCTCACCAACTTGTCCCAGCCAGACTAGCAGTCGCAGCCTGGTCTTTGGTCTGGGCCTCAGCATCACCAGTGAGGATGGCATCATCACCGGGCCAAGCTGCCAAGTGGTCATCAGGTCTTGAGATGCATGCTTGCCTAGCAACCTGGTGAAAATGGAGCGCTGTCACAGATTGAAGCAGCCAAGGTCGTCCTGGAGCAGGTGCGGCCATTTTACAAGAAGGCCAACATCCCAATGGTGAGCGATAAACGTGCATACGGAAGATTCGCAAAGCCCTTTGCTTCAGTAAGACTACGGCTAAACAATTGGAGAAAATGGAGAACAGGCTTGATACCACTTTTCCGCTGTGGCCTCCAAATGCTGAAAAGATGATTGATAATCCAGAAGACATAGCTTTCCTTGCCAGTATGAAGACAGACAGAGTGGCCACATTTGGTGGCTTTGACCAAAAGCTGCATGACAAGGTGAAGAAGCGAGAACAGCGTCAAGCTACTGCAGCAGCCAGGCAGGCAAAATATGAAAAAGAGTTGGAAGAGATGACTGCAACGGCCAGCATGGAGATAGATTATGAGGAGGAGGCAGAGGAGGCTGCTGACAGAGATAACACAGTATTTCAACAATCTGAGAATACACCATCCCACAGGCATAAGAAGACAGGAACAAGTGTCTTTGTTCCAGTCGACATCCTTAGCCGACCAAGCGTTGTGTCACTGGCTGCAAGGCTGAAGATGTCTCCAATGCAACAGGCTGCCTTTACGCGTGGCCTGATCACAGAGTCTGGCGGTGATTGTGTAAGAGTCTCTGTATCCTACGCCACAGCTGATCGAGCAAGACGCCAAGTGCTGGAGGTGATCAGTGAGGAACAGCACAAGCAGTGGACACCACCTCCATTGTGCACCCTACACTGGGACAGCAAGATGACAGCGATGCGTAATGATGTGCGGAAGTTGGAGGAGCGTCTTACAGTGGTGGTGGGAGACTCTGAGCGGCTGAAACTGCTTGGTGTCCCAGCATATAAAAAAGGGACCAATGAGGCATATGGAGCAATTATTGCCCAGTTGACGTGCAAGTTACTGCAGGACTGGTGCTACACTGACCAGATTGTCAACATGGCATTTGATACCACTGCGTCAAACACCGGCCATCTCACCGCAGCCTGCATTGCCATACAGCTTTCACTGGGATGACCACTGCTTTGGTCTGGGTGTCGGCACCACATTGGTGAGGTTCTCCTCAACCAGGTTCACGGACCTGAAGGTGGAATCATCACGCTCGCCAGAGGTTAACATCTTCACACGTTTGAGAGAGAACTGGAACCTGTTACCACAAGAGCCCAGTTGTCAATGGTCCCGCTACATTCCTGCCTCCACTGAGCAACCATTCCTGGGCACGTTACGTGCTGAACTCATCATGTGCGCTCAAGAAGTGATTGACTACAAGCGAGGTGACTACCGCGAGTTTGTGCAGCTGTGTCTTGTATTTCTTGATGTGGGTAGTGAAGAGCAGACTGCAGTGACCTTCCAACGACCGGGACCTCTCCACAAGGCACGATGGATGTCCAAGTTGCTTTACACTCTCAAGCTGGCCTTAATGGAGCAGCACATCACATTGCTTCCCAGGGCACAATCACCACACGGCAGCAGGTGCCGAAGATTCGGGCATTTGCCAACTTCATCACACACATCTATGCAGCGTGGTGGCTAACCTGCGAGAAAGCTGTAGATGCTACTGGAATGACCTCCAACTCTATCACCACCTGCAGGCATACAGTACAGGCTGTAGATGAGGGCATTGTAGCATCAGCGATCAAGGGACTGGAGAGGCATCGCTGGTACCTGAAATGTTACCCCTGGCTCTCTTCAGCAGCAAGGTGCCCATTGATGACAAGCGTGCACTTGCCAGTGCCATTTTGGAGCACAAGCCAGCTGATCTCCCCATGCAAGCCCCCCAGCAGCGATTTGGCACTAGCTTTGGAAAGCCAAAGTTCCCCAGCCTCTTGCCAACCACCAGCTTGGCCAACCTTGCCAATGCAGACTGCTGGTTTGGGATGCACCAGCTCCACATTGATCCAGCATTCCTGTCTCTCGATGTGAAGGAATGGGTTACCAATGCTGCGTTCAAACAAAGTGAGGTCAATGTACGTGCGATGAATGTGGTCAATGACTGTGCTGAGCGTGGCGTCAAGCTCACATCTGACTTTGTCCAAGTGGCCAGGAACGAACAGCACCTGCAGAATGTGCTCCAGGCTGTTGAACATGACCACAACCAACAGCCAAACCTTCATTGCTGCAAACGCAAGCTAATCCCTGAGTAGGTCTTGACTTGACTTGGGACTTGCTGTTTGTGACTTCAGACTTAACTTGCGATGTTGCTCAGTGGAGCACTGACATTTACGTTTTGTCAGTTCTTGTTCTTAGGTTGTATGAGTTTCCATTTCGGTTTCGTGTCTCACTATTGCCCCTTATGTGTAACAATAAAGTCAGTTAAACTTATATTTGTGTCACACATCCATCTCCGCAGCACAAAAAGAAAGCAAAATGTGACACATCATCCACCATTGCACGAATACAATTAGTTTAGTTAGTTTAGTTTATTAATTTATTTCAACAGGGACAATGTGCAAACACATTAATTAAAGATGCTCTGCACCAGATTTAGCTTGAGCTAGTTTCCATCTGTAGTCCCTGAGCAGGTGAGTTACAAAATGTACAATATAAAATATATTTAACCACTAAAATACAAATATTCATTCATTCACCCGTTACTGCCATCAGTCCACATAGAATCATGCTAAAATTACTACATAAAACATCACTAAATGTCATATTTACATTTACAGTTATCGTTGCTGACATGACTGGTTTTCCAGCAGCACTTTTTTGGTATTACGAGAGAAATCTTTCAAGTCTAAGGAAAGTTTCAGATTCTGTGGGAGTTTGTTCCATTCTTTGATGCCTTTGAATGAGAAGGATGTCTGCGCAAAGGCTGAGTTACGTTTAGGCCTTACTCTACAGTCATTACGACTAGTGGACCTGGAGCTCCTACTCATCTGTTCAGAACAGAGCTGAACAAATGTTTTCAGTGGTGGAGGTGCAGTATTATTCAAAATTTTAAAAGCATATTTTGTTCATATGAAATATTATCAGATACTTGTACATAATTATTTGTATCTCTGTTTTGAATTCCCAGTTCTTTGACTGATTGTATGAAGTAATTGTTAAAATGATTCGCCACAATTTGAGCATCAGTTTCTGGTTTTCCATTAATATTAATTTCTAATTTATGACCCTTAAAACTCTTCTGTCCAGTTACTTTATCAATGGTTTGCCAAAGTCTTTTAGTATTTCCTTTTGCTTGTTCAATTAAGGTCATAAAAAAATTAGCTTTAGTCCTTCGTAACAGTGTGGTGACTTTGTTTCTGAGCTCCTTGTACAGAAGTGAGTCTGTCAAAAGGCCAGTTTTCAAGGATTTTTTAAGTGCTGCACCTCTTAGTTTCAATAAATTCCACACGGACTCATTCATCCAGGGAAGAAGTATTTTACTCTTGATTTTTCTAGATGATTCTTTGGAGTATTTCGACAGGAGATCATTAAAGTTATCATGAAGTCATTACTTGCTAATTGGCAGTTTTTGCCACAAGTTATCTGATTCCATTGAATTTGCTCTATTTCATTATTAAACAATTCCAAGTCTCTCTTTGAGATATATGAAGCCACTGAATTGATGTCAATTCTATTAGAAGTTTTATATCTCATTTTTGATAACCTCCTGACTATTAAAGTAAGGTTGTGGTCAGATAGACCAGTTATCAAGTTATAGGCTTTTGTAATTCGTTCTTCTCTATTTGTAAATATATGATCAATCAATGTTTGGGATGATTTTGTTATACGAGTTGCATTCTTTATCATTTGCGTCATGTGGAACTTAGTTGTTATTTGTTTTAATTTTTTCCTGCAGCCAGTTGATATTAAAATCCCCTAGCAGTTCCCCTAGCATAATAATTTCCTTAATGTTACATTTTTTAAGTATCTTGGAAAATAGACTAAAAATTGCAAATTTTTTGACATTTTACAGAAGTTCACGTGCGAGTTGGTACCATAGACATATTAATAGATCGTCAATACTCCCTCCTCCCTGTTTACCATAATGACCACGTTCGAGGGGAAATCATGGCGGATTTACAGGCTCCTCCTCCCCAGCTCTGACGAAGCATGTTCCTAATAAGGGCATAAGGGCGGGATCTTCACTGTAGACTCGGCCCTTGTGTGACGTGTAGCTCGCGCAGCTCCAATGCTAACAGTCCGACCCTCATTAAGTAGGAGATTTCTAAAATGTATCCTACCATAACCAGCCCGGTGCCTCTGATTGTGTCTAACCCAGCGTAATCACAGGAGGAATATCTAGCTGTAGACAGTTCCAAAAAATTAGGCACCGGGCATTAAAGTTGTTTTTAACATGTCTAAAGTCCAATGCATTCCAATGGGGGCCTAGCGGCTATATGGAGGTACTACAGCAATGGCGGCCTCCAGTGTCGTCGTCGCAAAGCAGAGCAGCCAGCTCTGCTTGGTTGGTATCCCTAAATCTCAATGGATTTCCACAAAACTTTGCAAAAGTCATTTGTATATGAATAGGAACAAAATGCAATGCCAGCCAAATTGATATTTTGGAATTAAAATTTCACCATGTTAATTTGATGCACCCTAATATATATATATATATATATATATATATATATATATATATATATATATATATATATATATAAACAGTTATCAGCTATCAGCCTGTGGCACTGCTGAGGTGTTATGGAAGACCAGGATGCTTCAACCAGAGGAATATGACATTTGAAGCCCATGTCCAGGATCCAGCTGTGTGTGGAGGCTCTTGATGCACTGACTCCAGCCTCAGTCCACTCCTTGTGAAGGTCCCCCACACTTTTGAATGGCCTTTTCCTGACATCCTGTCCAGACTGTACACTGGTAAGGAAAACCAGGCACGCAGGAAGTCTGTGCAGCTAACAAGGGTAGATCAGGTTGAGGAAGGCTGATGTTTTTTTTAATAATATGACGTTACACTTTCAAGAGCATTTTTAGCCCATTTACTAGCCAAAAGATATGCAAGTGTAACAGGGTTAATTAGGTGTATGTTAAATCCCTGCTATTTGGTGTGTGGTGCTACCGCTGCGCCGCCAGGAGTCGCTGTGGCCTCGCCGGCGACGCACGTGTGTGTGTCTGTGGGAGTTCCTGGCGGCAAGGCAGACGAGCGGAGGACATCAGCCAGGACGGCTGTGTCTGGAGGAGCAGAGGAGCTGCCACCACGAGGCACAGGGATTGGGACATTTGAATTGCCTCTTTAATTTATTGCTAATAAATGGAGTTGTGGGCCTTTTTGCCGCCTCCAAATTTAAGTTGAGCCTTTTTGATTATATGATTTAAGTTAGACACAACGCAGAGTAAGAACAGGAACCACATCCGTCACACAAGGTAACACATGCAGCTCTCAGCCATTCAACTGTTTATTTCTGCACGGATAATGAGCTACTTGTGTGTCCGATGTTACCTCTGTCTCAATGTATATTTATGAACTTTATTCACATACTCATATTTGTCTTTCCTGCTGTCAGACGTTTTATTTATTTTTTGACACAACAATGACATTTGACAAACCAGATGTTTGTCAAATGTTTGTTTTAAGTGTAGAATTTTTGCCTCAATTATGTATGCATTTATGTTTGTTAATTTTACTGTCTTAAAAATGATGTGCATAAAATATAACGTTGCTTGTTTTCATTCACTTTCTTGTTTTTAGCACCTCCATTTTTACCACTTCAGATTCATCATTAACTGTGTCAGATTTAACGTTGCCCGTTTTCATTCACCGCCTCGACTTTTACCACCTCCACTTCTACCGCTTCAGTTGTCATTTATGTTACTTCCGGTTGTGCGGAATACGGCAGCAGCGCGACATTTGTAGTCCACTTGTACGTTTCACCTGCTCTGCAGCCATTGTGCCACCGAGGCTGTTCCCTACAGGCTATAGTTGTGGGCTTTAGACTGGTTTATGGTCCGTGGAGGCTAAGGCGACACACGTGTCTCAGCCCCTTGGTCACAGCGTCAGCGCCCATGATGATCATACTATTGACCAACTTGAAGTCGCATTTGCTGTGCGTAATGGTGAGGCGTAGCCTCTGGCCAGTTAAGAGCAAATAAGGCCCATATTTTGTCTTCACACACTTCAGGTCCAATATCTGAGCTCTCTCCATCGGCCTTGGCCCATGCGCTGTTACGCACGCCACAGCGACATGTTAGTGTTGCCTCTTCTCTTTTGCACTGCCCCAAAGTTTCTTATAGGCTCACAGTTTTGTCAGCGGTATTTTACAGGCGTCTAGGTGCTGTGAAATAGACACGTCCAAATTGTTTTACGAACTGTGCAGCATGGGTTTCTTATTAATTGCCTATCCGTGTAGTTCTTGGGATTTTCTTTTTTGTCAGACCAACAGGCCTACAACCACTTTAATTGTTTATGTGTGTTTCCGTTAAAAAATAATTATAGGCCTACTGTACTAATGAATTGGTCTTTTTTATGAGATATCTTTTTTCCAGGGGGACAGGGGATGCGCACAGGGAGATTAGACTATTTTTAATTTCATATTGGTGTTTCTTGGGAGCGGGTAACGGAATGCTTATGCACGCACATGTCTAGGGCTTTCCAGGACCGAGATGAGAGTCGCGCACAGTAATTTCAGCCCGGGTACCATCTGTGCGTGTGGCGGCGGCATAAGGAAATGTCCGGGTCTATGTCAAGCAGCGTCATGGGGCACGTGCACTCAACAATACTGAGCTCTCACCTCCACAGCTGGTCAGAGGCTGATTTGAAACACGTCCAGCCCCATAACGTAGGAGCTATTTGTCAGTTGTTAAAAAGTAAAGTTAAAATATGTTTTCTTTTTTTATATACTGTATAGCCCACATTTTCTTGTTTTTAGTGTTATTGTTTTTTTACATTATTTTTCGATTTTATGTTTTCATTTGTTAAATTATTTCCAATATGCTAAGTTAATTCAGTTGCTTAGCTTTATTTTGTTTGTAAAGGAATATAGGGGAGTAATGCAGAGTGTCCAGCACGCAACTAGGATTTTTTACCAGTACAGCAGGAGAAGCAGCAAGTAGGCCTCCCATGTTACCTTGTTGTTTGCTTGCAAATACTCCAAATGGAGAAGTGATGCCTCTGGCAGCAAAAAACAACAGAAAATAAGGAGAAAGAAGAGGAAGGAGAGCAAGACAGGGGTGTAATAAGCTACTGTAGTTGTATGTGCCTGAAGTGCCTTCTTTTAGCAGCCTTCATTGCTCGGCATGCAAATATCTATATAAAACTATTCAGCACAAATAAAGTGCGTTGAATAGTTGAACGATGCACAGTGACACCATCTGCAGCAGGATGATGTTGTAGGTCTTTGGAGCTGGTCTGTGGTTTGACTGTAACTGTTCTCTCCATCCTGTGCCTCTGCTTATCTGAGGTTTTTCTTGGTCTAAAAAATAATTTAGGCTCCTACACTTGCCTTAAAATGTATTTTGTAACTGTATTCTGAATACTTTGAATACTTTCACATTGATTGGCATTATATTTATGGCTAAATATGGTATAATTACAAACATGAAGGCTACGATTGTTGGAACACCTGTCATAAAATCACTTACCATTAAGTAGGAACTCTTAAACTCTCTTAGCAAATACACAGGAGCAGCAGATCACAGCGCATCATATGACACATGTGCAGTGTTTGTATGAACTGTGGCATAAGGAATTTTAAATCTTTATTTTATTTTAGGAGAAAAAAACAGGTCCACATTTAAAGTTGTAAGCTACAATTTAATGATTGAGTACTGGGATGTATTCCCTTGATATTTGGAAAGTAACTGTATTCTAAATACTGTCAAATGAAAGTGTAACTTTACTAGTATACAGTTACTCAAAATGAGTACTCTAAATATGTATTCTATAGTGGGAGGGAGAAGTACGTGAACGCTTTGGAATATCCAGCGCTTAAATTGTAAATTAGTAGTTTCAGGAACACTTTTGGTCTGATGTGAGGGATTCAGGGAACAGGCCAAAACAATTGCTGGAACACTCTCATTAAACACCATTATATCAGATCAAATCTTTGCCGGATTCTCCTAAATATTTCCCGGATCCTTTTGTAAGGCGCATTGAGTTGCCTTGTGTATGAAATGCGCGGTATAAATAAAATTGCCTTGCCTTGCCTTGCCTTTACCCTGAAAAACTGAAAATTGGGGGAATGCGTTCCCCCAAACGGGGGATCAAATTAAGCACTGGGAATCTCTCATATTTCTGCCTAAATTGGTCACTAAATGTGGTCTGATCTTCATCAAAAATCAAAAACAGCATTGCACACTCAAGTAGCCGATGAAATAAGTAAGTGAACCCAGACATTTTCTTGCTGAACTGCAACCGTTTTGTAAAGAGGAGTGGTCCAAGATTCATTCAAAAGAAGAATCAGCCATATTTATTATAGGGGTTCACTTACTTATTCCACGCTGTTTTGTTGCCTCAGGGCCTGGACAACGTGCTATCATCAATGGAAAAATTAATTCATAAGTTTATCAAGATAATTAGCAGAAAAAACTGAGACATTCATTTATGTGAATAAGTAAGTGAACCCCTGTATTAAATAGCTGACTGACTCTTCTTTTGTAGCAGTAACTGCTGTGAGCGTTAGAGACAGCATAGTAAACTGTGAGGCTGCATCTGTACTAACAATTCTTACACCAAAAACACAATATGCCGAGTTCCTAATCTAAAACCTATCCAAACCAAATGCAGATCAATGATCAAGGTAAATGTCAATGCCATGATTTTCCGAAGGTCTGCAAGGATCAATGTTATCAACAGCCATCATCTGCTCCTCGCCTAAACTTCCGCGGGCTGGATGAACTATGACCTGGTCATGTCCTAGCTCCTCTTCTGGATTCTCTACCATCAGACCATGCAGTGTGTCATCCTGTGGAAATTTTTTTTTAGCCTGTTTCGAAAAACAAAACAAAATCACCACATAAAGAGAAAGGCCTCTTTCTTTTCACTCTATCTCAGCATGTTTCACCAGCATGCAATAAAACAAAAACAAAAAATATATATACAGGGTATATAGGCTTTACCCCAATGGAGTCCTTGTTACAAAAAAATTCTCCATTCTGATCTATATGCCTGATAAAACTATTTTCCATTGTATGAGGCATATTTATTATAAAGGCACAATACTGTCTCAGTTTGTGCTAGTTTGCAACTGGGGCTGCACAATATATGGCCAAAGTATAGACCATTCATCCATTGATTTTGTCCATAATCTTTAGTTAAAGGAATAGGCCACCGTTTTTACATACGGAGATATGTTCTTACCTGAGCTTTGACGAGTTCATTTGTACCTGTCTTGTCTTCACGTGTGCCTTCTGTAACGTAAACACAGCACAGACAGCGTTAGCATTTAGCCTCTCTCTTCTCCTCTATAGCTCCAAACGAGGTGAAGATAGAAGCTACCAAACTCTTCCACGTTTTCCCTATTTAAATATGGTTACATGAAGTGTTCCACCATAAAGTATTATTACACAAATTAAACAACGTGGATTTTCTAAGCGGATAAAAAGGGGAACTATATTGTAAGGCGTAATAATACCAGAAATAGTTTGACATCTGCGCAGTAATATCTTCACTTTACTATGCGGACGCCAAGTATTTTTACACAGAACAGCCCGTTATGTCCAGGTCCTCTTCTCTCCATCATAAATGCAGCAACTCCTACATTCTCTCTTTGTCAGTCCTCACTCTCGATGGCAGTGTTTGGGAATTGTTGTTGTTGGCCAGATTGAGGAAAACAATTTTTCTGCTGTAACCAATAATCCCTCCAAAGACAAGCAGGCCCCATCTAAACATATTTTAAATTAATTAATGCATGAACTTGACAAATGAGGAACAAGTTAACAGTGTTCAGTTAAAAATGTTCATGTAGTAATAGTCTCTCTTTATCAATCACCTGCACTAAGACTGTAACCGTTGAACTGCTAGCAGACATTTTGATATTATATATTCTAGTCTAATTTCACTAAATATTTTGCCTCCTTTTTATTCATTGTACACAACGTATACCTGATTGTTACTTAATCTTTTGATACACACATACTAGACTACGGTGGCCGAGAAGGGTCACAACAATACAAATGCCACAACACAACAACTTTGAGCCACAACACAACAACTTAACTAAGCCACAACACAACAACTTAACTAAAGCCACAACACAACAACTTAACTAAAGCCAAAACACAACAACTTAACTAAGCCACAACACAACACTTAACTACAGCCAAACACAACAACTTAACTAAAGCCACAACACAACAACTTAACTAAAGCCACAAACAACAACTTAACTAAAGCCAAAACACAACAACTTAACTAAAGCCACAACACAACAACTTAACTACAGCCAAACACAACAACTTTGAGCCACAACACAACAACTTAACTAAAGCCAAAACACAACAACTTAACTAAAGCCACAACACAACAACTTAACTAAAGCCACAACACAACAACTTAACTAAAGCAAAACACAACAATTTGAGCCACAACACAACAACTTAACTAAGCCACAACACAACAACTTAACTAAAGCCACAACACAACAACTTAACTAAAGCCAAAACACAACACTTAACTAAAGCCAACACAACAACTTTGAGCCACAACACAACAACTTAAATAAAGCCACAACACAACAACTTAACTAAAGCCACACACAACAACTTAACTAAAGCCACAACACACAACTTAACTAAAGCCAAAACACAACAACTTAACTAAAGCCACAACCACAACTTAACTAAGCCACAACACAACACTTAACTAAAGCCAAACACAACAATTAACTAAAGCCAAACACAACAACTTAACTAAAGCCTAAACACAACAACTTAACTAAAGCCAAAACACAACAACTTAACTAAGCCTAAACACAACAACTTAACTAAAGCCTAAACACCAACAACTTAACTAAAGCCTAAACACAACAATTTAACTAAAGCCAAAACACAACAACTTAACTAAAGCCTAAACACAACAACTTAACTAAAGCCTAAACAACAATTAACTAAAGCCAAAACACAACAACTTAACTAAAGCCTAAACACAACAACTTAACTAAAGCCTAAACACAACAATTTAACTAAAGCCAAACACAACAACTTAACTAAAGCCAAAACACAACAACTTAACTAAAGCCTAAACACAACAATTTAACTAAAGCCACAACACAACAATTTAACTAAAGCCAAAACACACAACAACTTAACTAAAGCCAAACACAACAACTTAACTAAAGCCAAAACACAACAACTTAACTAAAGCCACAACACAAACAACTTAACTAAAGCCACAACACAACAACTTAACTAAAGCCACAACACAACAACTTAACTAAAGCCTAAACACAACAATTTAACTAAAGCCAAAACACAACAACTAACTAAACACAACAATTAACTAAAGCCAAAACACAACAACTTAACTAAAGCCAAACACAACAACTTAACTACAGCCAAAACACAACAACTTAACTAAAGCCACAACACAACAACTTAACTAAAGCCAAAACACAACAACTTAACTAAAGCCAAACACAACAACTTAAAAGCCAAACACAACAACTTAACTAAAGCCACAACACAACAACTTAACTTAACTAAAGCCACAACACAACAACTTAACTAAAGCCAAACACAACAACTTAACTAAAGCCAAACACAACAACTTAACTAAAGCCAACAACACAACAACTTAACTAAAGCCTAAACACAACAATTTAACTAAAGCCAAAACACAACAACTTAACTAAAGCCTAAACACAACAATTTAACTAAAGCCAAAACACAACAACTTAACTAAAGCCACAATAAACACACAACAACTTAACTAAAGCCAAACACAACAACTTAACTAAAGCAAAACACAACAACTTAACTAAAGCCAAACACAACAACTTAACTAAAGCCAAAACACAACAACTTAACTAAAGCCAAACACAACAACTTAACTAAAGCCAAACACAACAACTTAACAAAGCCACAACACAACAACTTAACTAAAGCCACAACACAACAACTTAACTAAAGCCACAAACACACAACAACTTAACTAAGCCACAACACAACACTTAACTAAAGCCACAACACAACAACTTAACTAAAGCCCAAAACACAACAACTTAACTAAAGCCAAAACACAACAACTTAACTACAACACAACAACTTAATAAAGCCACAACACAACAACTTACTAAGCCACAACACAACACTTAACTAAAGCCACAACACAACAACTTAACTAAAGCCAAACACAACAACTTAACTAAAGCCAAACACAACAATTAACTAAAGCCAAACACAAAATTAACTAAGCCAAACACAACAACTTAACTAAAGCCAAAACACAACAACTTACTAAGCCACAACACAACAACTTAACTAAGCCACAAACAACAACTTAACTAAAGCCAAACACAACAACTTAACTAAAGCCAAACACAACAACTTAACTAAAGCCACAACACAACAACTTAACTAAAGCCAACCAACAACAACAAACTTAACTAAAGCCAAACACAACAATTAACTAACTAAACCAAAACACAACAACTTAAACTAAAGCCTAAACCACAACAATTTAACTAAAGCCAAAAAACACAACAACTTAACTAAAGCCACAACACAACAACTAACTACAGCCAAAACACAAAACTTAACTAAACACAAACACAACAATTTAACTAAAGCCAAACACAACAACTTTAAACTAAAGCCAAAACACAACAACTTAACTAAAGCCAAAACACAACAACTTAACTAAAGCCACAAACACAACAACTTAACTAAAGCCACAACACAACAACTTAACTAAAGGCCAAACACAACAACTTAAACTAAAAGCCAACAACACCAACAACTTAACTAAGCAACCAAACAACAACAACATTAACTAAAGCCTAAACACAACAATTTAACTAAAGCCAAAACACAAACACTAACTAAAGCCTAAACACCAACAATTTAACTAAAGCCAAACACAACAACTTAACTAAAGCCCTAAACACAACCAATTTAATAAAGCCAAAAACACAACAAACTTAACTAAAGCCAAACACAACAACTTAACTAAGCCAAAACACAACAACTTAACTAAAGCCACAACACAACAACTTAACTAAAGCCAAAACACAACAACTTAACTAAAGCCAAAACACAACAACTTAACTAAAGCCACAACACAACAACTTAAACGAAAGCCACAACACAACAACTTAACTAAAGCCACAACACAACAACTTAACTAAAGCCACAACACAACAACTTAACTAAAGCCACAACACAACAACTTAACTAAGCCACAACACAACAACTTAACTAAAGCCAAAACACAACAACTTAACTAAAGCCAAAACACAACAACTTAACTAAAGCCAAACACAACAACTTTGAGCCAAACACAACACTTAAATAAAGCCACAACACACAACTTAACTAAAGCCACAACACAACAACTTAACTAAAGCCAAAACACAACAACTTAACTAAAGCCAAACACAACAACTTAACTAAAGCCAAAACACAACAACTTAACTAAAGCCACAACACAACAACTTAAATAAGCCACAACACAACAACTTAACTAAAGCCACAACACAACAACTTAACTAAAGCCAAACACAACAACTTAACTAAGCCAAAACACACAACTTAACTAAAGCCACAACACAACAACTTAACTAAAGCCAAAACACAACAATTTAACTAAAGCCAAAACACAACAACTTTGAGCCACAACACAACAACTTAATAAAGCCACAACACAACAACTTAACTAAAGCCAAAACCCAACAACTTAACTAAAGCCACAACACAACAACTAAATAAAGCCACAACACAACAACTTAACTAAAGCCACACCAACAACTTAACTAAAGCCAAACACAACAACTTAACTAAAGCCAAAACACAACAACTTAACTAAAGCCCACAACACAACAACAACTTAACTAAAGCCAAAACACAACAATTTAAACCTAAAGCCAAAAACACAAACAACTTTGAGCCACACCAACAACTTAAATAAAGCCAAACACAACACTTAACTAAGCCAAAACACAACAACTTAACTAAAGCCACAACAAACAACTTAACTAAAGCCACAACACAACACTTAACTAAAGCCAAAACACAACAACTTAACTAAAGCCACACCCAACAACTTAACTAAGCCACACAAACAACTTAACTAAGCTAAACACAACAATTTAACTAAAGCCAAAACACAACACTTAACTAAAGCCAAAAAACAACTTAACTAAAGCCACAACACAACAAACTTAACTAAAGCCCAACACAAAACTTAACTAAAGCCAAAACACAACAACTTAACTAAAGCCACACACAACAACTTAACTAAAGCCAAAACACAACAACTTAAAGGCACACCGCGGACTTTGTGACCTAAAGAGTTGACACATATGAGTTATTTTATATGATTCCTTGATTCCAATATAACAGCGCTTGACACTTGCAATGCTCCGAGCGGGGCTGCCCTCTTGAAATACCGCCCATGTAAGTTTGGAGCAGACGCACCGTCGTTTACCAGGTCACGTGACTTGAAGAACGATTTGCTTACGGCTACAGGTGCTGATATACTCATGGAGCTAAGGCTTTTGCTACTCTTTTTCCACCTGCTCGTCTCCTGGTCATGGCTGAGGCAAGGAAAAAGTTTAAAACCTTCGAGGAGGCTAAAAGAGGAAACGCGAAAGAGATCGTGCTCGAGGAAAACAAGGGTCGATCTGGGAAAGGAGTTTGCTCGTTGGCGCAGGTTGAAAGAAGAAGCTGGATGTAAAACTGATTCTGTTTTTTCAACTTCGTTATTAGACTGGTAAGTGAAGTCTTTGCCCCATAGTATTACAGTAAAATGTCTTTGTCATTATTTTCGCTGTTTAGTCGAAGCAAAATACGGGCAGACGAAGCTAACAGGCTACAAACCAAATGTAACGGAACCCCATAACCTACGTGTGTAAATCTCAGACATTTCGCATATGCAACAGATTGCTACTTTCATAAAACTAACTTAGTTGTGGTAATTCTATACCCCATGATACTGCTTTGCTGATTTTATTTGCACGTATTGGTACTGCGGATGTGTTTGCCTAACTAGGGCTAACAAGCTAACAGGCTGCTATTAGCCCATCTACCGATTCAATGAATACCAACACTTTTCATTTATAGGCATACTGTATTATTGCACCGGTTGTTATGGCCCATTTTGCCTGTGCTGTTGGCATTGCTTTCATACAAGGACTTGTCTTTTTGTTTAGTTACGAACGGAGAGGTGTAGCAACGTCCACACCATATAAAGGAGAGGGCACAGCAAACCTCCTGGACCACCAGTATCGAGTCTTACAGACTCTTCGGATCATGACAGGTTTGCACTATGTTTCAGCTGTAGACAGTTTGTGGTACAAATCAAATATTATTCAAAGAGGTATAAATATAAGACACTATACATGGCTCACTGATGACATGCTATTGATAAAAAGAATTATGCTTTGCACCTGCACAAGCAGATTGCCAGTGCTCCTACATTGTACATGTGAAACTAATAGAACTATAAAGACAAACCAGAGCTTCAGTGATTATTATAGTTCAACATTCTTTTCTACTTTTGTAGGGGTAAAGAAATGGTCCTTTCGGGTGTAGAGGAGTTGATCACAGCAAGTGAAAAAGTTGACGCGCTTGAATCAAGGTGAGTCCATTACATAATAAGCAATCATTTTGGGAGAAGAATATACTCATGTTTATCCCATTCTTATTTTATTTTTTTTGCCAGTAATGCACTCGTTGGCAATTTCAGAAAAACATGATGACGACCTAGAGGCTGCTAATGATTTGCAGAATAGTATGTAAGTGCTTTAAATTGTGTGCAAATTACCCTTTTCCTTTTTGTATGTATAAAGCGTGCAATTCAAGACCAATATGTATTTTTCTGTGTAGGATTGAGATGGAGGAAGCTGTTTGCTGGGAAGATGACGACTCTGATGAGGATTATGTTCCTTTCCTCTATCTAACGGTATGTGCTGTTCATAAATTACTTATCATAGTAATTTCCCACTTGTCACAAAATATATAAAGCTGTTTAATGACACTGACTCCTCAATGTTATTGTAACAGATCTACTGGAGCTTCAAGGGCAGAAATTGACAAGCTTCCTGAATACACATAGATGAGGCCTGTGCTGGATGTAGAGGAGGTGCCCATTAGTGCCTGAGGAAGACCAACACATCCTTGTTAAAGACACAGGTTGAGACTGCTAGAGGACCTCATAGGAAAGAAAGCGAGCATCTGCTATAATGACAACTTCTCTCTCTTGCAAGGTTATATTGATTCTCTATGACCTATAGCACTATCTTATGCCAGCCTCTCATTTCATTTTACTTTTCAAAAGGTACATGCAGCCTGTTACAGTTTGTCAGTTCAGAGATCCTATTATTGGGGACCACTATGCCAATGGAAGGCCTCCTTTTCTATGTGCAATTGAAGCCCAGAGGGACTGTGTTCATTCTTGAATGGGTAAGTGTAAAATGCAAGCACCACTATTTGTTTAGAGAACGACTTTCGGGGGAGCCTGGAAAAAGGTGTTCACCTGATGTGGGGGGTGTTGGTAAAGGTTGCATGATTAGAGAATGTATTGAATGCTAATTGCTTTGTTTCATCTTTTCTAGGTTTCTGCCCTCAACGACACACAATTTGGCATTGAGAATTCTCCAGCCACTCTAAAATTTGGAATGCAAGGAGGCGATTTCATGCTGTCAACAAACATTCTCTCTCTGCAACAACTACAAAAAAAAATCCATCTCCTTTTCAACTTTATGTGTATGGAATGGTTGCAGAGACTACTTTTTTTGCCATACAGTCTGATACTGCCTAAAGCCTTGTTAGAGGAGCTTGGAAAGAAGTAGAGAGAAAGGTGTGAACAGCTTCGACAAAAGACTGAAGTAGTTGTACTTGGTAAGTGTCATTTTTCAATGTTTGCTTGTCAATATGTGTTCATTGTTGGGAAGCAGATTACATTGCTATATTTCAGTTGTATCTTTTCTCTTTATCAAGTGATGCAAGAATGGACTCCCCTGGTATGTGCGGCTATACAAAATTCTTCCCATGTGGAAAAAACTCAACTACCCAATGTTATTTGTAGGCCACTGCTGCACAATTTGTACGTTACACTATGATTGAGCACAAAGACCCGTGATATTGTTGCCACATTGGAGCGAGGAAAAAGGAGATTTGGCAGAATTCGGTTCATCTTGGAGAAAGTCTGTTTGAAAGTACAATGGACTGCACTTCTGAAACGAAATCCCTATCAAAGAAGTAGTGAACGGATGCTCATAGACAAATATCTGCCTTGGCTCGGGGGTTTTAAATATATTTCACACTAACAATCAAACTTCTCATTCCCAAAATAATTTATCTTAGGAAATATATTATCTTCAGGTCCAGTACGTGGGAAAATACAAGATTGGGAGTTAACCCATTCGCTGGATGTCTGCCATGCTTCCCAAAAATATTGGAGGAAGCTCCGCGAAGTAAAGTCAAATTGCCACAATTACCACTGTTTATTTTTTGAATGATTTAATCTCCAAATAGGAAAAGAGGACTTGGCTACAAAGTCATCTCATAAATATTTTGTTATTCAGGCAGCAAAAGGCAAGGAACATTCTGTCTGAATGCATTGGGTAAAGGATATAGTGGAACCATTTCTGGTATTGCTGTCAGCGTTGCAGAGTACTGTTAGAGCAGTTTAGGTATGTGATAACAAGAGTACTCAAGGTGTCTATCAATGCTTTTACTTACAGATGCTGTGGCATGGAGTACTACATCATGCTACGCAATGAACACACATGGCCACGGGTTCTTGAGCACATGCAGCCATTGGATGACAGCAGTCAAGATAAGCCGTTGGGATACAGCAACGGGTAACATGAGCATTTTGTTTCACCCATTTTAGAACATTTTATTTAGTAAAAAGTTCATGTTTGAAATACAGTAGCTGTATCATTAACTTCCTTGTCTTGCTGTTCTGCTTGCTCATAAGACCCTGACTGCATTGTTTTGAATAACCCGCTTGGCTGACAAGATGTGAAAAAGTACATCACATTCAGGTATGTTTGGTGCAGTTTATCTATTTTTTCTCTATCCTTTGTTTGCTTTGGATAATGTAAATGCCATAATGTAATGCTTTGGATAATGTTAATGCCATAGACCACACTAATTCAAATCTAATTTTTACAGAGAACTACCTTCAAGATTTGGGCAGAGTTTTTTCAGAACCATTTTCTGATGTATGCAGGGCAAGCGCTTGCCTATATAAGTATAAAGTGTTACAGAACAGGAGTTTCCTTGCCATGCAATAGATTTACAACCACCACAATGGTCGAAACATTAGACGCAAACAGAAAAGGAGAAAAAAAATGTACGTATTTTTTACTGTACACAATTTAATTTATTGTTTGAGGTAAATACTATGTGGTATTCTATGTGCTTTTACAGTTACCAGACGCACTACAATAAGAAGTCAAAAAACTGGAGTGTGCAGTTACAAAGTGAGGCCAAGACGTATGCCTACATTCCCGACCTTCAGAAGGCAATTCTTAGGAGAAAGATTAGAGAGTGGCGTCAGGCCTTCTCGAAAGAAGAACCCTTCAGAAGATTGACCCTGAGCGCCTTGGACTGGTTGCACAGCAGACACACCACCCCCACTGCTGAACTTGTGGCAAGACACATTTCCCGGGGAGCAATGGCTCTACTAATGGAAGACTAGGACATTTTGTTTTTTAACTGTTGTTGTTCATGCTTTATTTGAATAAAATGTATGATAAGTTTTTATGCTGTGCATAATTTTCCTAAATAACTAAAGTCTACTTTACAAAAAATGTCAACAATTGTAAAACTTCTGAACTACAAAAGAAACAACACGTATTTTAATACTGTTACTCTTTTTATGATATTAATAAGTCATGGAAGCCCGGCGACTCTAAAAACCTGTTGATTGTCCATTAGCGTCTGGATAACTTGGTCCTAATGCCGCCACACAACACAGGCTTGGATGAACCACCCTATTGCCCCTCCCCTAAACGCCCATGTGCCAGAGCACGAAATCCTGCAAGCTGCATGTCTGTATGAGCGCTGCTTTCACCTGGTTCCTGGAATTGTCATCAACTGCAAAGATGTCTTCCACTCAGCACGAGCTAGACGCAGAAACTCCCTCATCCAGGATATAGGAAGTCCATGTGTGGTAGATTACTAATCAGCCGTCTGGAGAGGCTGACCACAGCAGAGTTCTCTATTATCTGAGGCATGTCTCTACAAGTTTGAACACCACACACCAGATGCATGTGCCCAGGTACAGGGAGTGTGTTTGAGGAAGTGTCCTGCAGTGCAAGGAGATCAAAAAGCAGTCCAGGCAATCTGTCTAGCACTAATTGGAGGCAGGGCATCTCTTTGGTTTTCTTCAAAGTGATTGAGTCGGCCTTAAATGCATAAAACAAATTGTTCAACATTAGTGGTCCTATAAATACAGTATAAATAATAAAATTTGATAAGTGTACACATACCTGCATGTCAGCTCTCCTCCTCTTTGAAATCCTCGATCCTTTCATAATCAGCTGTAGATGGTCTGCTGGTGCTTCTTCTTCCTCCACGTCCCCCAGAGCTACACCTCCTCTCTCCACCCCGCTCCCCGTCTCTCCCTTCGTTTTCCTCCGCGTCCACCTCGTCCCTCCCCCGCGCCCACCTCGGCCTCTCGGTCCTCTCCATGTTTCGGAGGGGACTCGGAGTAGATTCATCAAGGGTGCAAGAAAATAGATTGATGATGACTGAATATTAAAACAACATCAGCATAAAAAAGTGGAAAAGTATTTACTGCGAAGTCGTGTAACAGTCAACAACATACTGTCGTATTTGTTAACTGTCGGTTGTCCTTTTACAGTTCATGTAGTTTATTATTAGTGGAGTATACGATTTTAGAATAGAAATATGTATGGCATTATTAGAGGCTTTATTATTGATACAAAGTCATAGTTTGCTACAGGACAAACACAAAAAAAAGACGACGTAAGTCCGATCTTACAGAATAAAAATAAATCCAAAAAACAACACAATAATAACTGTGAGGTTTAGGTAATATAAAAAAGGCTCTACGACTTACCTGATCAGACATGGTTTTCTGTTCACTTTTGTGCAATTTCTTTATCAGCGGATGTCTTCTTTCTTCAATCTGAAGTCAATGAGCTTCTTCAACCAAAGGTCAACTACTGTCTGAATAGCACACTCAAAAGACACAGGAGGCTTGAGCCGGCTGACTGATTGTGACTTTTGCGACACAGTGCTTGCGTTGCTTGTGGCCACTAGGGGCTTAACTGAAAGTTGCAGGTCTAGCGCCCCTAGTGGCCAAAAGCGTTACACGGTGTGCCTTTAAACTTAAAGCCACAACACAAATAACTTAACTTAAAAGCCAAAAAACACAACACTTAACTAAAGCCACAAACACAAAAACAACTAAAGCCAAAACACACCAACTTAAACTAAAGCCAAACACCAACAATTTAACTAAAGCCAAAACACAAACAACTGAGCCACAACACAACAACTCTAACTAAAGCCACAACACAACAACTTAACTAAAGCCACAAACACAACAACTTAACTAAAGCCAAAACACAACAACTTTGAGCCACAACACAACAACTTAACTAAAGCCAAAACACAACAACTTAACTAAAAGCCACAACACAACAACTTAAACTAAAGTCACAAAACACAACAACTTAACTAAAGCCACAACACAACAAACTTAAACTAAAGCCAAAACACAACAAACTTAACTAAAGCCAAAACACAAAACTTAACTAAAGTCACAACACAACAATCTTAACTTAAAGTCACAACACCAACAACTTTAAACTAAGCCTACAACACAACAACTTAACTAAAGCAAAACACAACAACTTTGAGCCACAACACAACAACTTAACTAAGGCCAAAACACAACAACTTAACTAAAGCCACAACCACAACCAACTAAACTAAAGCAAACATAACAACTTACTAAAGCCACAACACAAACAACTTAACTTAAAGTCACCAACACAACAACTAACTAAAGCCACAACACAACAATTGTAACTAAAGCCACAACACAAACAACTTAACTAAAGCCACAACACACAACTTAACTAAAAGCCACAACAACAAACAACTTATCTAAAGCCAAAACACAACAACTTAACTAAAGCCACAACACAACAACTTAAACTTTAAAAGCCCACAAACAACAACAACTTAACTAAAGCCAAACACAACAAAACTTACAAAGCCACAAACAACAAACTTAACTTAAAGCCACAAACAACAACAACTTAACTTAAAGCTACAACAACAACAACCTTAACTAAAAGCCAACAACACAAACAAACTTAACTAAAGTCACCAACAACAACACTTACTAAAGCCACAACACAACAACTTAACTAAAGCCACAACACAAACAACTTAAACAAAAGCCACAACACAACAACTTAACTAAAGCCAAAACACAACAACTTTAACTAAAGCCAAAACACAACAACTTAACTAGCCACAACACAACAACTTAACTAAAGCCAAACACAAACAAACTTAACTAAAGCCACAACACAACAACTTAACTAAAGCAAAACACAAACAACTTAACTAAAGCCACAACACAACAACTTAACTAAAGCCAAAACACAAAACAATTTAACTAAAAGCAAAACACAACCTTTGAGCCACAACACAACAACTTAACTAAAGGCCACCAACACAACACTTAACTAAAGCAAAACACAAACAACTTTGAGCCACAACACAACAACTTAACTAAAGCCACAACACAACAACTAACTAAAGCCACAACACATCAACTTAACTAAAGCCAAAACACAAACAACTTGAGCCACAACCACACAACTTAACTTAAAGCCACAAACACAACAACTTAACTAAAGCCAAAACACACAATTAACTAAAGCCACAAACACAACAACTTAACTTAAAGCCAAAACCACAAACAACTTAACTAAGCCAAAACACAAACACTTAACTAAAGCCCACAACACAACAACTAACTAAAGCCAAAACACAACAACTTAAACTTAAAGCCAAAACACAACACTAACTAAAGCCAAAACACAACAATTTAACTAAAAGCCAAAACACAAAAAACTTTTGAGCCACAACACAACCAACTTAACTAAAGCAAAAACACACCAACTTTGGAGCCAACAAACACAAACAACTTAACTAAAGCCAAAACACACAACTTAACTTAAAGCCACAACACAACAACTTATCTAAAGCCACAACACAACAACTTAATAAAAGCCACAACAAAACAACTTAACGAAAGCCGCAACACAACAACTTAACGAAAGCCACAACAACAAACAACTTAACTAAAGCCACAACACAACAACTTAACTAAAGCCAAAACACAAACAACTTAACGAAAGCCGCCAACACCAACAACTTAACTAAAGCCACAACACAACAACTTAACTAAAAACCAAAACACAACAACTTAAACTAAAGGCCACAAAACACAACACTAACTAAAGCCACAAACCACAACACTTAACTAAGCCACAAACGCAACAACTTAACTAAAGCCACAACACAACAACTTAACGAAAGCCGCAACACAACAACTAACTCTAAAGGCCGCAACACAACAACTTAACGAAAGCCGCAACACAACCACTTAACTAAAGCCGCAACACAACAACTTAACTAAAGCCACAAACACAACAACTTTAACTTAAAGCCACAACACAACAACTTAACTAAACCAAAACACAACAATTTAACTAAAAGCCAAAAACACAACAACTTTGAGCCACAACACAAACAAACTTAACTAAAGCCAAAACACAACAACTTAACTAAAGCCACAACACAACAACTTAACTAAAGGCCACAAACACAAACAACTTACGAAAGCCACAAAACAACAACTTAACTAAAGCCACAACACAACAACTTAACTAAAGCCACAACACAACAACTTAACTAAAAGCCAAAACACAAACAACTTAAACTAAAGCCACAACACAAACAACTTAACTAAAGCCAAAACACAACAACCCTTAACTAAGCCAAAACACAACAACTTAACTAAAGCTCGCAACCACACAACTTAACTAAAGCCGCCAACACAACAACTTAACGAAAGCCGCAACAACAAACAAACTTAACTTAAAGCCGCAAACACAACAACTTAACTAAACCACAACACAAACAACTTAACTAAAGGCCCACAACACAACAACTTAACTAAAGCCAAAACACAACATTTAACTAAGGCCAAACACCAACAACTTAATGAGCCACCAACACAACAACTTAACTAAAGCAAAAAACACAACAACTTTAACTAAAGCCACAAACACAACAAACTTAACTAAAGCCACCAAACACAACAACTTAACGAAAGCCACAACACAACAACTTTAACTAAAGCCACCAACACAAACAACTTAACTAAAGCACAACACAACAACTTAACTTAAAGCCAAAACACAACAACTAACTTAAGCCACAACACAAACAACTTAACTAAAGCCCAAAACACAACAACTTAACTAAGCCAAAAACACAACAACTTAATAAAGCCACAACACAACAACTTAACTAAAGAACAACACAACAACTTAACTAAAGCCACAACACAACAATTAACTAAAGCCACAACACAACAACTTAACTAAAGCCAAAACACAATTAACTTAACTAAGCCACAACACCAACACTTAACTAAAGCCAAAACACAACAAACTTTGAAGCCACAACACAACAACTTAATAAAAGCCACAACACAACAACTTAACTTAAAGCCAAAACAACAACTTTGGAGCCACAACACAAACAACTTAACTAAAGCCAAAACACAACAACTTAACTAAAGCCAAAACACAACAACTTAACTAAAAAAAGCCCCCAACAACACAACAACTTAACTAAAGCCACACACAACACTTAACTAAAGCCCAAACCACAAACAACTTAAACTAAAGCCACAACACAACAACTTAACTAAAAGCCACAACACAACAACTTAACTAAAGCACAACACAACAACTTAACTAAAGCCAAAACACAACAACTTAACCTAAAGCCAAAACACAACAACTTAACTAAAGGCCCAAAAACACAACAATTAACTAAAGCCAAAACCACAAAACTTGAGCCAACAACACAACAACTTTGAGCACAACACAACACTTAACTAAAGCCAAAACACAACAACTTAACTAAAGCCACAACACAACAACTTAACTAAAGCCACAACACAACAACTTAACTAAAGCCACAACACAACAACTTAACGAAAGCCGCCAACACAACAACTTAACGAAAGCCAAACACAACCAACTTAACTAAAGCCACCAACACACAACTAACAAAGCCAAAACACAACAACTTAACGAAAGCCGCAACACAACAACTTTAACTAAAGCCACAACACAACAACTTTTAACTAAAACCAAAACACAACACTTAACTATAGCACAACACAACACTTAACTAAAGCCAAAACACAACAAACTTAACTAAAGCCACAACCACAACAACTTAACGAAAGCCGCACACAACAACTTAACTTAAAGCCGGCAACACAACAACTAACGGAAAGCGCAACACCAACCACTTAACTAAAGCCGGCAACACAAACAACTTAACTAAAGCCGCAACACAACAACTTAACTAAAAGCCACAACACAACAACTTAACTAAAAGGCCACAACACAACAACTTAACTAAAGCAAAAACACAACCAATTTAACTTAAAGCCAAAACACAACAAACTTTGAGCCACAACACACAACAACTTAATTAAAGCCAAAACACAACAACTTAACTAAAGCCAACAACACAACAACTTTAACTAAAGCCACAACCAATCAACTTAACGAAAGCCACAACACAACAACTTACTAAAGCCACAACACAAACAAACTTAACTAAAGCCACAACACCAACAACTTAACTAAAGCCAAAAACACAACAACTTAACTAAAAGCCACAACACAACAACTAACTAAAGCCACAACACAACAAACTTAACTAAAGCCAAAACACCAAACAACTTAACTAAAAGCCACACACAACAACTTTAACTAAAGCCACAACACAACAACTTAACTAAAAGCCACAAACACAACAACTTAACTAGCCACAACACAACAAACTAACGAAAGCCGCAACACACAAACTTAACGAAGCCACAACACAACAACTTAACTAAAGCCACAACACAAACAACTTAACTAAAGCCAAAACACAAACAATTTAACTTAAAAGCCAAAACACAACAACTTTGAAGCCAAACAACACAACAACTTAACTAAAGCCAAAACACAAAACAACTTTGAGCCACAACACAACAACTTAACTAAAGCCAAAAACACAACAACTTAACTAAGCCACAACACAACAACTTAACTAAAGCCACAACACCAAACAACTTACTAAAGCACAACACAACAACTTAACGAAAGCCACAACACAACAAACCTTAAACTAAGCCACAACACAACAACTTAATAAAGCCACAACACAACAACTTAACTAAAGCCACACAAACAACTTAACGGAAAGCCGCAACACAACAAACTTAACTAAAGCCAACAACACAACAACTAACGAAGCCCGCAACACAACAACTTAACTAAGCCAACAACACAACAACTTAACTAAAGCCACAACACAACAACTTAACTAAAGCCCACAACACAACAACTAACGAAAAGCCACACACAACAACTTAACTAAAGCCACAACACAACAACTTAAACTAAAGTCACAACCACAACAACTTAACTAAAGCCACAACACAAACAACTTAACGAAAGCCACACACAACAATTAAACTAAGCCACCAACACAAAACTTAACGAAAGCCGCAACACAACACTTAACGGAAAGCCGCAACACAACAAACTAACTAAAGCCGCCAATACAACAACTTTAACTAAACCGGCAACACAAACAAACTTAACTAAAGCCGCAACACAACAAACTTAACTAAAGCCGCAACAACAACTTAACGAAAGCCGCAACACAACAACTTAACTAAAGCCAAAACACAACACTTAACTAAAGCCACAACACAACAACTTAACTAAAGCCAACACAACAACTTAACTAAAGCACAACACAACAACCTAACTTAAAGCCAAAACACAAACAACTTAACTAAAGCCACAACACAACAACTTTAACTAAGCCAAAACACACAAACAACTTAACTAAAGCCACAACACAACAACTTAAACTTAAAAGCCACAACACAACAACTTTAACTAAAGCCACAACACAACAACTACCTAAAGCAAAACACAACAACTTATAAAGCCACAACACAACAAACTTAACTAAAGCCAAAACACAAACAACTTAA